>CM061532.1:120680464-120722521 GCA_030545055.2 Neoaliturus tenellus
GTATTACTCACTTTAGCACTACTGCACATGGATAATTCTAACCTCAAACCTTGGTTTTGTGTTGTTGCGCATGCGCCGCTCCCCACTCCTTTGCCTTTCTTTTACACTGCTGCGAATTGGACTGGATTGAACACTGTACTGTAGTGAAACAACTTCCCCCACTACTCGAGAATCCGAGGAGCGATACGAGCCTGATCTTAGCGTCAGTCGTCAACAAACTTTCATAGCGAAAGGTTGTTGGTGACTCAGCAAGAGGTTTCAAATATATAGTAGGCCTATATATATTTGAACTTCTTCTACTATGTTGCGTTTTTTAATGCAATGTAGTATGTGTGTGTGTGTTTAGTTTTAAGTTGTATTAAATTTAAGAAATAATTTGCGCATTGCGATGTTAGTTATAAGTTGGGTTTAGCATTAAGGTGTATTAATTTTAAGAGGTATTTAGCATTAAGGTGTATTAATTTTAAGAATAATGATGGTATTTGGTTGTGTTGAATTATTTGGTTTTTTAATAATGATGTGTTGTTAGTTTTAAGTGTTGGTAATACTAATTAATGTTGTTTTGCCTTACAGCTAGATGTTAGGGGGTAGATTAAATGTAAATTCAGAAGTTCAGTTGAACTTCACTTAGAAGGGGTGGGACATCCGCAAAATGCGGACTAGGTTTTTGCATTTTTGTTTAGGAATATAATGGGTGGGATTAGTTTGGGTGGGGTTAGAGTTGCGTTTCTGCATTAGGTGTTCCAGTTTCCCTTGGAATTCATGGTTACGGTAGACCCGGACCGGACCGTTACGGTAGACCCGGACGGTCCAAACAAAATTGCGTCGATGTCCCTTGCAGAACGTAACTAGTGGGTTGGGAGTGGGAACCGTTAGGCAAACAGGGTGGTGGGAACAGTATTACTGTTCCCATCACCTTGGATCATTATAAATCTTGAATGACCTTGACCCACTTTTGGAAGGGTCAATGACCCCCCCCCTCCCCCCCCTCCCCCCCCTCCCCCCCCCTCCCCCCCCGAAAAAAATGGAGTCGATTCCCCCCCCCTCTCCCCCCCTCCCCCCGAAAAAATGGAGTCGATTCCCCCCCCCACTCCTTCCCCCACTCCTTCCCCCACTACTCCGGGTGAACGACCGGTCATGACCTGAAAAATTAAAATGGCTATAGCTTGATAACGGATTGGCGGATTTGGACAAGCGATACATCATTGAAAAGGTCTATGTAAGACAAACATTTTGGTAAAAGAAGAATTTGGTTATCTTATTTTAGTCAAAAGTTGTGCGAATTATTTTAAATAAATACCTTCTCCTTTCCCTTTTCCCCCACCTCCCAGGTCAATAATCAGTCTTGGCCAGCTGCTACCCCTCTCATTTGCATATTGTTATAAAAGACGCACCGACTGCGGCTAACATTTCATTCTGATTCCAGACGTTATGCTGCGAACTTGGAGCCACAACCATGTCATCTCTGCCAACTACAACTTCTACTTTAACTTCTACTTCAACTTCTACTACGGCTGTTACTGCACCAAAGAAAACTCTTCGTCTGAAAAATCCTCCTGACTGGTACAAGAAGCAACTTGGATCCCAACCTTCAACTTCTGGCACTATTCTTCCGCCTATCAAGACTTCTAAACTTCGAAGCATTTTTTCACCGCCTTCGCCTTCTACTTCGCTTTCAAACGACTCCACACCGCCATCAACCATCATGCCGCCTCCACAGAAGCCAGCTCCCCGTCTTAATACCCCTTCATTTGAAACTTTGCTCATAGTCTTAGTACACCTATCATTCCACTGTCACCATTGCCTCCTACCCCACCACTTACTATGCCTGAAGACCACACCTATCATAAAACTAAATCCACTAAGCCTACTCCCAAACCTGCTCCTAAGCCTGCTCCTTCAGAGCAATTTCAATTATTACAAGAAGAGCGTCGTAGGGCATTTAGCCGTCCCACTACTTGCCCTGAAGTGCTCACTAGGGGAATTAAGAAAGGATCAGCTTGTGGGAGGAAATGTGTTAAAAATGAAAGTTTTGCCGTGTACATATCGTGAAACATATTTCTGAACCACAACTGACAGAAATCCCACCGTTGAAGACGATCCTAAAATAATATCCGTCAGAGGAGAGAGGCTTAAGAAAGGTTTGAAATATTTTTTTCTAAGTGTTGTTGACCACCAACACATTTTGGCAAAATGTAACGGCTTAAAATATAAAATTAGAGTTTGTGAGAATTTGTGTAAAGAGAAGAGATTTAACACTTTAGATTCTCAAGACTTTCTCCTCAGGGATAAAAAGGATCGTATTACAAGGTGGGGGCGTAAACAGTAAATTCACTTAGTTTTTTCCAAATTGTTGCTAAAAAAATAATGGGGGAGAAACACAATGCGTTATAGCGTTGTGTTTCTCCCCCATTATTTTTTAACACTCTAAGTCCATGACCTACTAACCTACTTCCATTTGAGTAGTAAGAAAAGTACTTCCCCCACTCCTTTGGGTCGATGACCGGTTAAGGTCAGCTCTTACCCCTCATTTGCATACTGTTATAAAAGCGGAGCGAGCGTTGGTCACTCCTTCATTTTGCTTCTACACGCCGCTCTTGTTGTTTCGTCTCTGCTGTTTACAATATTACCTACTTCAAAATGCCTCCTCATGTGAATGACCATATTAATTCTTCCAAAATTTCCGATGTTTTTCTACAACCTGAAGACATTTTAAATAATGATAGTGAGAGTGAGGATGATGATGATTATACTGTTGAACTTAGTGAAGAACGTAAGGTTATAGCAATTGATCCACAATTTCCATTTGATACAATAGAAAAGTTTATAGTTGAAGCTAATAAATGGTTAAATTTAGGATGTTATGTACGAATTGACTCTTTTATATTGTATGGTGATAGTCATTCTTTCCTTGTCACACCAAATGACAGAGACCGCATGTTGCAGTGGGCACAATCTATGATGGAGTGCTATGAACAAGGTGTGGACACTGGCGGCTATTTTCTTGCACAACTAGTGTAATAACAAATTACCCTTCCCCCCCCCCATGTAGTGAAAAAGGAAAAGAAATATTAGGAATCTAATTATAATACTTCCTTCCACATATAAAGAAGAGGGGGAAAGGAGTGGGGATTATAAAGTGGTGGGGGAATGTGTATAAATGCAGGTTGTTTGAAGAGACTTTTATTATTATTGTGGCTTTAGCAGAAACAACATGGAGTTTAAATCTGCAGCAAAAATAAGGAATAATATAATAAAGAAAGAAATTCGCAAGAAAGAAAAGATTGAACTTATAAAATTACAACTTATAATACCTTCCATTGAAATTGGATGTAGCAAACTAAAGACTTTGGTGAAAACTAACGAATATTTGTTACAATTGCTAAAAACAATCGAAGAGTTGAAGAGAAAGAATGGACATTCTACATAGTAAAATTTGAACATTTTAATATAAATAAGTAAACTGAAAAAAGTAGATGTAGAATAGAGAGCGAGGAATAGATCACTTTGTGGTAATGGACTAACATGCCACTTAGTGCTCTATTCCTCGTTCTCGCGTTAAAATTGGATTACCTTGACCTATTTGTTCGACTGTTAGAATTTGGTTAACACTGTTGAATTTCAGTTTTGAACTAATGTTTATTCTTGTTCAAATGTTAGAGTTTCTTAACACTGTCGAATTTTAGTTTTGAACTAACTTTTAATTTATGCGAATTTTTAGTTCAACTCTAGTTAATTTATGTGCAAATTTAGTTCAACCAAGTGCCTGTGCTCTAGCCATTTCCACCCTAACATTTGTTCTTTCAACATCTGTCCCATAACATCTGTCCTAATAGATGTTTGGAGGGCAGGTGTTTGGTTTTAAAAGTAACTAAAATTAGTTGGGTGGGGGAAAGTTAGTTAAAGCTTGAATATAAAGAAGTATATACTAAAACTCCAATGGGAATAAAGAACACGAATGAACAATTAGTTTGTAGAAGGTTAATATTTTTATTTAAAAAGTTTGATTTCCTTGTATAGTGAAGAAGATGAAATAGTGGTGGGGGACCGTTATAAAAGGAGGAACGCGAGAGCCCATTTCATTTCTTGGCAAAATTTCGAAGAGTAAACATCTCAACATGTATCGTTGCGATAAATGTTCGGAATCGTTTCACGATGAAATTCTATTAGACTGTCATAAAGAACTAATTCACAACAACCCAGAAGAAAAACAAGAACAACAAGAACAAGAACAACAAGAAGAACAAGAACAAGAACAAGAACAAGAACAACAAGAAGAACAAGATGAAATAACAGCAACATCTTCAACTACTTTACCGAATCTACAAGTATTTGCATTACCCGGTAAAGTAGTATTGCATCATAAGATTCAAAATGAAAACTTGAAGCTAGAAGAATTTATTAGAGAAGCAAAACCAATCGTAAGTAAAATTTTAAAAGAAGAATTGAAAAGATTAAACTTTCTTAAATTTGGTTTACTACTAGAAGCTATGTTTATAAATGTACAAGAAGAATTATCACCAAGAGGATTCATAACAAAAAACCGAACCATTATGGAAAGTTCAAACATTGATTCAATAATAGAAAATTGTATAGAAGAAATATTAACAAAAATTCAGGAACACGAAGGAAGAGGATCCGGATGGAGTCTTACAAGTATTGAAGTATTAGATATAAGAGTTCACAAACATGGATATGGACTAATGGGATCTAGTTACATTCCTTTACCAAAAAGAATTGAAAATACAAAATCTTGTGTTAATGTTAAAAATGAAGACAATGAATGTTTTCGTTATGCAATGACAGCTAAATTTGTACCACCACTTCATGTGAATAGACCTAACCAAGAATATGAAAATCAAAGATTTAGATACAATTTTCAAGGAATCACTTATCCTGTATCACTGAAAGATATATCAAAATTTGAGAAGAAAAATCCTGGTACGTCTATCAATGTTTTTGCATTAGATAGTTCAAACAAAGTGTATCCTTTACGTATTGCAAAAGAAGAGCTACCAGATCATACGGATTTACTACTACTAACGCGAGGAGATGTGTCTCACTATGTGTACATAAAGCAATTTGATCGTCTTGTTAATAAGCAGCTTTCTAAAGATCGACACAGAAAGTTAATTTGCAAGAGATGTTTCAATTTTAAACGAGATGGGCTACACTCAAGAGAATGGTTACAAGAGCACAAAAGATTATGTAACAATAATTATGAAGCAAAGATTATTTTACCTTCGGAAAGCAGAGCATTTGTTACATTTGAAAAGGTTCATCATCAGTACCGTATTCCTCTAGTTGTGTATGCGGACTTTGAATCAACACTTGTTCCTGTTGAAGATGAAAATTGTGAAGCTAGAAAAAGTGTCAAGTATCAAATGCACAAACCAAACAGTTTTTGTTTAATGGTTAAATCAACATTATCAGAAGAACATTTAAACAGATATGGATTAACTTCAGAACCTCTAGTATATCGTGGTGAAAATGTAGAAAAAATATTTCTTGATCACTTATATTCAATAGCTGGAAATGCACAAAGATTATATACAAATATTGTACCAATGAAACCGATGGAGGAAGAAGAAGAAATTCAACATGAAAATGCAACTCGATGTTTCTTATGCAAAAATGATTTTACTATTGAGAATTATAAAGTTAAAGATCATGATCACCTCACAGGTTATTACAGGGGTGCTGCTTGTAATAAATGCAACTTAAGCTATCGTTTACCACTATTTATTCCTGTGGTTCTGCATAACCTCAGTGGGTACGATGCTCATTTTATAATACCTGAACTAGGAAGAGACGACGGTAAAATCGATGTGTTAGCTGAAACTTCAGAGAAGTTCATAAGTTTTTCCAAAGAAGTTGGAAACATGAAACTAAGATTCTTGGACTCCTACAGATTTATGCCGTCGAGTTTGTCCAAACTTTCAGAAAATTTAAGGAAACAAGATTTCATCGAAACAAAGAAGATTGTAAATAACGACAAACTGGATTTGGTACTTCGGAAAGGTGTGTTTCCATATGATTACATAGACAGTTTAGAAAGATTTAATGAAACATCACTTCCGGCTAAAGAAGAATTCAAAAGTAAACTTTATGACATGGACATATCTCAAGAGGACTATGATCATGCATGTAAAGTATGGAACGATTTAGGATTTAGAACATTGGGAGAATATTCAGATTTTTATGTTAAATTGGATATAACTTTACTATGTGATATAATGGAAGAATTTAGAAATACATGTTTTGCAGCATATGGATTGGACCCTCTTCATTCGTACACTTCACCTGGATTAGCATGGCAAGCTATGTTGAAAGAAACAAATTGTAAAATACAACTTCTTACTGATATAGATATGGTTATGATGTTAGAGTCAGGAGTTCGAGGGGGATTGACGCAAAGCGTTACATGACATTTCAAGGCGAACAACAAGTATCTGCCCGATTATGATGCATCAAAACCAACAACATTCCTAGGTTATTTTGATGCAAATAACTTATACGGATGGGCAATGTCGAATCCCCTTCCATATGATAATTTTAAATGGATAGATCCAGAATCGATTGGAAACATAATGGATATACCGAAGCATGGTGAAACTGGTTACATTTTTGATGTTAATTTTGAATATCCTGAACATCTTCATGATCAACATTATGATTTACCACTTCTTCCTAAGACTGAAATTTCCCCTACTGGAAGATGGCCAAAATTAATGATGACTTTAACCGACAAGTCTCGATATGTTGGACACTACTGGATGATACAACAAGCTTTAGACTTAGGATTGAGAATTACAAAAATTAATCGAGTACTACAATTTTCTCAATCTTGTTGGTTAAAACCTTACATCGACAACAACACAAGAAGAAGAGCCACCGCTACATCAAGTTTTCAAAAAGATTTTTTCAAATTAATGAATAACGCAATATTTGGCAAGACTTTGGAAAACAAAAGGAAACATAAGGATATCAAATTGGTAACTGATCCAGTAAAATTACAGAAATTGGTGCAACAACCAAACTTTGGTTCATCTATAATTATTAATGAAAATCTAGTTGTTATTTCCATGAACAAGAAGTCAGTTACAATGGATCGTCCTTTGTATCTTGGAATGTCAATCTTGGATATTTCAAAAACACATATGTACGAGTTTCATTATAAGAAGATGTTTAACTATTATGGAAGAGAGAACATTGGTATTGCATATATGGACACGGATGCACTAATTTACTGGATTAAAACAAATGACATGTATGAAGATCTATGCACCTTTATATATAAAGATGATTTCGACTTTTCCGATTATCCTAAGGATCATCCAAATTACGACTATGACAGAAATAAGAAAGTATTGGGAAAATTTAAAGATGAAACAAATGGTGTGCCGATGATGGAAATTGTAGCATTAATGTCCAAACTGTATTCATTTCAACTGTACATAAACGAGAGGAACGAACATCAAGTCACGAAGAAGGCCAAAGGAATAAAAACTTCTTTCCTGAAGAAGAACGTACAGTTTGAACATTATAAAAGATGTTTGTTTGAAAATGTTGAAACAACTGCAACGTTCAACACTATTAGAAGTTATAATCATCAACTTTTTAGTGTCAAACAAACAAAGTGGGCATTAAGCTACAAAGATGACAAGCGCCATATTTTAGAAGATAAAATTAATACTTTACCATTCGGCCACTACTCTCTAAACCCTATCGACCAGTAAACCTATTCTTCGTCCTCTACCTTCTTCCTTTTTCCTTTCCGTAAAGAAGAGGGGACATGGCAAGCTCAATGCCATGTTCCCTCTTTTTTACACTAATATGAAAATGGCCTTGACCTATATTCAAACTGTATAAATGAGAATAAGCTATTCTATGGATCATTATTTTTACATGCAGTGTACAAGCAACATCTGAAGATGGAAAGTGTGAAGGACAAGATTGTAAATGAACTACATAAACCAGCAAGAAGAAGATTTCCAAGAAGAAGTACAATCATTAAAGGAATGAATGATCTTTATCAAGCTGATCTCATTGAAATGATACCGCACAGTAAATTAAATAAAGGATTTAAATATATTTTAACAATTATAGACTGTTTTACTAAAATAGCTGACGCTTTACCAATGAAGGATAAGACTGGTAAAAGTGTTACAAAAGCTATGGAAACCACAATACAAAGAAATAAATTTAAAATTAAACATCTACAGACCGATGATGGAAAAGAATATTTTAATAAAGACTTTGGAGCTTTGATGAAGAAATATCAAATAAATCATTATTCTACAAATTCTGAAGTTAAAGCTTCAATAATTGAAAGATTCAATAGAACATTAAAAGGTGCGATGTATAAACAATTTTCAAAAAGAGGATCATACGTGTGGTATGACATACTACCACAACTTATAAAAGAGTATAACAACAAATATCATCGTACCATTGGAATGAAACCTATCCAGGTAAATAGTGCTAATGCCAAAATTGTATTACAACGCATTAAAAATAATACAACACCAAAATTGGAAAAATTGCAACCAAAGAAGTTCAAGGTCAACGATAAAGTTCGTATAAGCAAATACAAAGGTGTATTTAGTAAAAGATATCTACCAAATTGGACTAATGAAGTATTTACAATTTATAAAGTGCAACCAACTATACCTGAAACCTATTTATTAAAGGATAACAAGGGTGAATTACTTCAAGGTGGATTTTACGGACACGAATTGTTGAAATCAACAGTCGGTGATGTATATCTTGTCGAGAAGATTTTACAAAGGAAAAAGGATATGGTTAAAGTCCGGTGGTTAGGGTTTGATAAAAGTGAAGACTCTTGGATTCCTTCAAAAGACTTAGTATAGTTGTTTAATAGCTCATTGTGTGTTTAACCTTTATACAAGATGGAGATTGTACAACAAAAAGACCGATTTAATATCAATAACATTGATGAATTGACAGTTGACAATGATAAGTTAAATCATGGAAAACATGGTGAATTACTACCAAATACGATAAGATGTCTAATAACTGGTCCTTCAAATTGTGGAAAAACTAATGTTGTTTTTAACCTTATAACTAATCCTAAAGGATTGCGTTTTAATAATATATACATTTTTTCAAAATCATTGCAACAACCAAAATATCAATTATTGGATAAAGTACTTGCAAGTGTACCTGAAGTGAATTTTTACAAGTTTAATGCCAGTGAAACAATTATGCAACCAAATGAAGCAAAACCATTTTCTATTTTTATATTTGACGATGTTTCTTGTGAAAATCATGACACAATAAGGAATTATTTTGCTATGGGAAGACATCATAATATTGATAGCATTTATATTGGTCAAACATACAGTAAAATTCCAAAACAACTTATAAGAGACAATGCAAATATGTTGATCATCTTCAAGCAAGATGAAACAAATTTAAAGCATATATATAATGATCATGTAAACGCGGATATGCCATTTGAAAAATTTAAAGAGATGTGTGGCAAAGCATGGAATGAGAAATATAGCTTTCTCGTTATTATGAAGGAAGAAGATATTAAAAATGGTAGATATCGTATAGGGTTGGATAAATTTGTATTTATGCGTTGAACTACCGATGCTACATCTAGTTACACGTTGAACTTCACAGTGTAAACATGGTGAATCAAGAAAAACTATTGAAAGAAATAAAATCACTCAGTGATTCTATTAGGATGAAGAATCGTGCATTGAGGATGGGTTTAAGTGAAAGAGAAGAATTTCTAGAGACTACATTTAAACCTATTACGGAACCTTTAAAACAGATATCAGAAACTATTGGTAAACCTCGTTATGAAGGAGATGTTTTACTACCAGTTTCTAAACAAGAAGTACAAGCATTAAAAAAAGAAGAAGATGATGATTCATATACAAGTGCTAGTGAGCAAGAAGAAACAAAAGAAGAAGAACCAATTGTTGAAAAGGAAGAAGAACAGCCAATACCTGAAGCTGAACAATCTATTCCAAATTTAACTCAATTGAGTAGCGATATATTACAACATGGACCTCTTGGAAGAAAATATATAATGAAAATGCTACATGACATGAAATCAAACCCGAATTTGAGTAGATCACACGTATACGGAGCAAGAATTGATGGGAATGAATTGAAGATTGGCGATTCAAAGCTTGAAATAACACAAGACGATTACATCATTATTGGTGAGCATAGATATAAAGGAACAAAAGGATTATATGAATTAATTTTTAAAAACATACCACTAAGATATTCATCCAAAGATTTAAGTGTTTTTAAGGAGATTCTACAAAATACTAACGCTCATAAAAGAAACTACTTAAAGGATGGAATGATTAATCGTTCACGTGCAACAAAATATAACATCGTTATAAAAAAGTTGTTTCCTCCACGAAAATTGCCAACATTACGTACTGCACCAGCGGTAAGACAACCACTGAAAAGAAAATCTTTATCACTTATGGATTTATCACTTCTTGAACAACATGGTAAAAAGAGTAAAGGAGATACTTCAACATCTGGTAAAGGATTGATGAAAAATCTATACAATACAAATGTGATTTACTACAATGACATCAATAAATTGGTTGATAGAATGAGACTATTGCATGAAGCCATGGAAGCCGGTCATACAGGTTTGAATAATGAATGGGTGGCTCTAGTTGATGAACTTAGGAATCGCGGTATAGTCGTATAATTGTCCGTGGATATAAAAGAGGTGCAAGCATAAGACGTATCAGTTCTAACATGAGCGTCGACAAGTTCGGACGGTACTCCGCTTTAGGAGTGCAAGTTGGAGAAGACAGAAAAAGAAGTGGATTACCGCAAACACCTGAAGGTGACTATAGCATAAGTAATAAACGTTTAAAACTAGTTAAAGATCCAGAAGAAGATACTGATGGAGCAAATTTGAAGACAGTAAAAGAAGCTACTTCAACATCATTAAAATTACATAAGAATACTTACGATGTTAAATCACATAGATTAATTAATGTTGGTAAACCAACTGAAGGTTCTGATGCAATTACTAAAGAGTACTTATCATCTGAACTTTTAAATACTTTAAAATTACAATGGGGTAATAACTTAAAAGATGGACAAACGTATAATGCTGGAAATTATAGAATAACCAACGTGGGAAATCCCAAAAATGATAAAGATTCAGTTAATAAAGAATATTTACATTCTATAATACCGGAAAAAACTGAACATGGATTTTCTTTTTATAAATTTATTATAAATGACATTGGATACCCAAAGGAAGACGGTGATGCTGTAAACCTAAAATACATCAAGGACAACTGTATTTTACAAGATGGTGATGAAATCGATTGTCATGGGAAAGTGTTGTCAAATGTAAAGTTCGGTTCTCAACCAAAAGATGCTGTTACTATGGAACAATTATCTAAAGAATTAAAAAAGGAAACATCCAATTTTGTAAAACATGAAGATGCCGTGTTAAAGCGGGGAGATAAATTTATACATGGAAATGAAAAGTTTAATTTAATGCAAGGAAATAATGATGAATGGGATGCAGGACATAAAACAATAACAAATGGAAGATTTGGTATAAAAGATACAGATGTACCTCTAATGGTGCAAACATTAATTGCGAGTGGTGGTACATTAGGTACATACAATGGTCGTAATAGAAGAATAAAAGATATTTATCCTGGTTACGAAGAAAATGATTGTGTTACAATGAAACAAACAATAACTTGGGATAAACACTTTGGGACCCAATATGATGCAAAGATGAAGAAAATAATTAATATTTTACCAGGTGAAGATTCAAATGATGCTGCTACTATTGGACAAGTCATAAAAACATCAAAAAGTGATTCAACAGCTTATACATGTAATGATAAACGTATTATGCAATTACATGATCCTCAACATCCAAAAGATGCTGTAAATTTAGATTGTTTAATAAGAATAGTGGGCAATTTACTTATTGATACCCACAATCATATAGCTAGTACAACGAGTCATGTGATGATTCAACCCGATGAACGAGAAGCTTGGATTAAAAATAGAATTATAAATCAGTATATAATTAATTTGAGTAACTAAGTCTTTAAATATAAAAGATTTTGCACAAGTTATTCATTTGTGTAAAGTATCTCGTGGAGTAAACACGCCAGTTATATAAGACAACATAATGAACACCGTATCGCTCAGTCATCGTCAAGACAGCGGCAAGAGAGGACGTGGTATAACATCAGCTGCATTATCCCTGCTTAGACGGATTCCAGTTGGTGCTGTTGTAAATCGAACTATAGACGCTTTACCATACGAATTACATCTGCCCGGAGGTTATCAATATTGTGGACCTGGAACTAAGTTGGCAAAGCGTTTAGCAAGAGGAGATCCTGGAATTAATAAATTAGATCAAGCTTGCAAGGAACACGATATAGCATATTCAAAGTATAAAGATTCAACAAATAGATCAATAGCAGATAAAATTCTAGCGGAAAAAGCTTGGCAAAGAGTAAAATCAAGTGACGCAAGTATTGCAGAAAAAGCATCGGCTTGGGCAGTAACTACAGCCATGAAGACGAAAGCAAAGTTAGGTGGTGGAAAACGTCGCAGAGGAAGACCTGCAAAGAAAGGCGCTCCCAAAAGAGGTGGAAACATTAAAAAAGGACGTCGTAGAACTCATAAGGCAAATGTAAAGAAGACTTCTGTTTGGCAAATGGTAAAAAACGGAGCAGGTTTATACCTAAGACCATACCGTGTGTACTAAATAAGAAGAGTCAATTGATAATTCCAAATAAAGCCTTAACAAATCATCAGTTAAATGATTATGTGAAATGTTTGAAAATACCATTCTTTCGAGGAGTTTTTATGAAAGATGCATTACCAACTAAAATATGGAAAAATGAAACTGGAATAGTAAATTTGGATTCCACCTATGGTCCAGGCACTCATTGGGTATGCTATAAAAAACTCGGACAAACCATTTACTACTTTGACAGTTTTGGCAATCTACCACCGCCAAAAGAACTGCAACATTATTTTCGAAACTCCAAAAACATTTTTTACAATTACAAAAGAGAACAACCTAACAATACTGAAATATGTGGGCATTTATGTTTGGAGTTTCTAGCGAAGAGTGTCAGTCAGCTTTAAGATGTCATCGTATACAGTGTCACTGAGTGGAAATTCATCCACATTGAAAAGTACGCTGTTCCCAGCATTGCGTCTATCCAAGGAAAGATTATGGGAAGCGGCATTACTTGATTTGACTACCTACAATTCAATTCCTAATGTTACAGAAGGAAAAAACAATTTACTACATTATTATGAAACTAAGGATGCTGCAGGAAAATACTCAGAATTGAAAATAATTACATTTCCTACTGGAGCATATGAAATTGATGACATAAACCAATTATTACAGAAACAACTCGGAGAAGACAATATCACCGTTAAAGGAAACAATAATACTTTAAAAGCAGAAATAACTTCGAAATATTATATTGATGTCAGCTTGGAACAGTCGATTGGCAGTTTACTTGGATTTACAGATACAAAAAAGAAAATCTTAACTCCTGGAACTACTCATTCAGGTGATTCAACTGTAACAATATTGAAAGTAAATAGTATTGATGTCACGTGCAACATTATACACGGATCGTATAGAGATGGAGTTAATCAACATATTTTACATACATTTTATCCAACAGTGGCTCCCGGTTTTAAAATTGTTGAGAAGCCACAAAACTTGATATACCTACCGTTAAACACCAGTTTCATTTCAGACACCGTACTGAACATATTGGATCAAGACGGTCATAGTGTTGACTTTAGAGGAGAAACAATTACTATACGGATACACATCAGAGCAGCAACATAAAAGTCAACATGGGATTATCATTTAAACCACAATGGAAGAGTCGGGAGCTCAGTAGCTCCTCGACATTGGAAGAGTTAACATCGGAAAACATTCGTTTTCTACAGAAGATTGGATTGAAACTTAACAGCGATGGATATCCTGGATATATCTCAAGGACCAACGTTCGACGAAACACTATGGGAGAAGGAATATCACACGCACAACCCTTACACTTCATCAAAATTAAACAATAACGATGAAATAAGGATCCCCATTCAACAACAAGATATTTACACTTTACCGTGTGAAAGTTACTTGTACATCGAAGGACGGGTATTAAAATTGGATGGAAAAACTGCTTCAACAGTTCCTTTTATAAATAACCCGATGGCATATCTTTTTGATGAAATAAGATATGAAATATCAGGGGTGACGGTTGATTCAACAAAAAAGGTTGGTTTAACAACTACATTGAAAGGATTAACATCATTAACACCGCATGAGAAGAATTCAATAGTCACTGCCGGATGGGTTGCCCCCTATAAAGACACTATAACACCAGCTTCCAACGGTCACTTTGATTTTCATGTACCTTTACGATTGCTTTTGGGATTCGCTGAAGATTACAAACGGGTAATAATAAATGTCAAACAAGAATTAGTATTACTCAGATCTTCAACTAATAAGGACTTGATACTTGCAGACCCTGCAACTACGGAAGATAAACTGGAATGGCAACTACAGTTGGATAAAGTTGTTTGGAGAGTACCTCATGTAAGATTGGCTGATGAACATAGAATCCTATTATTGAGAAAGTTGAAATCTGACCGTGATATTGTGATGCCATTCCGAAGTTGGGAATTTCATGAATACCCTACACTACCTCAGACAGAACGACAAACATGGACCGTCAAGACATCAACTTACTTGGAACGAGCAAGGTACATAATACTCGGTTTTCAAACTAAGCGAAAAGATGTTATCACTGCAAATGCTGGTCAATTTGATCACTGTAAAATAAAGAATTGTAAAGTTTTTCTAAACTCTCAATTCTTTCCCTATGACAATTTGAATGTCATGTTCAGCAAAAAACGTTTTTCCATTTTATACGATATGTATGCAAGATTTCAATCATCATATTATGGAAAGACTAATACACCACTATTATCACCTGACCAGTATTATTCCAAGGCTCCAATAATTGTAATCGATTGTTCAAAACAAAATGAATCGGTAAAATCATCAAGTGTGGATATAAAAATTGAAATGGAATTTGAAGAACCAGTAGCGGATGGAACTTCGGCATACTGTCTAATTCTACATGATAAAATAGTTACTTACACACCGCTGACCGGAATTGTGAAGAATGTACTTTAAGAAGAATTGTACAACAACTGCAAATTTTTGAGGTTAGAATTATCTGCTTTAATTTTTGAGGTTAGAATTTCATTTGTGAAAGACAAGTTGAAAACAAACAATTATGTAATTGTATAAATTTCAAGGATTTACGAAAAATATAAAAGCGAGAAAATAATTAGTAGAAACTTCATTCTATCTTCAACCGTCGTATGGGAAACATCATTCGCAAGATGAATTCTACTAACGGAGAAGAAAATACACCTCTCATGGATGATAATAGTTCAGATATAGAAAAACAAGTTGAACGTGAAATGGACGAGTTCCTAAAATTCAACAAACATAAGAAGAGAGAAGAAGAAAAAGCTGAAAAAGAAGTAAAAAGGAAGAAGGTTGAAGTTAACATTACAACCAATATTTTAACAGAAGTATTTCTTCGGATTATCTACCCAATTTCTTCATGCATGACAAAAAGTATATCAGTTGGAATTTTAAAATCAATGGATTATTCACCAATTGTTATTTTAAATCATGGAAACAAAATGGTTACTTTCAGTGAAACTACTTGGGAATCTCTCATGAAACATTTACATCTTTTGGAGTGCTATTTAAGTAACAACACATTTGGAAGAAGAACAAGATTAAGTTTATTGGAATCAAATATTGAAGTTGATATAGTAAAACATCGTGGAGGACAAATTGTTCGCTTCAGAGATTTAACTACACATAATGTTAAATTATATTTCACTAAAGAAGAATTTTATACTTTAAGTTGTACTACCGGTCCCGTCACCAGATATTTGAAACAACTAATATTTTCAAGTGCAATAATTAAAGACTATCTAATTGATACATTGGACAAAAAACCTTTTGTTCCAATTTTATACGGTCCCGTGGATACTTCAATCTTTAATAGAATACCTCAAGAAGTTGAAATGTTGAGACAATTAAACAACTATCACACCAATTTTAATATTGATGAAGTGGCACAAGAAGTGAAAGAAGAAGAACAATCCTGTCTGTTATAAACATCGGCTCATTCAATTTTTAAGTCAGTTGTTAGTAAGACTTCATCATGAATAAACGGGTTTCGTTTTCTAATGCGCCACATATAATGGAAGTTAAAAGAGGTATAATTGAATTTCAAGCTTTCCGAGGAAATGATGGTAATTTTATTATTAAAGAATTAGTAATCTTGGACATGAACACATCAGTAGTTTATCATTATTTGTTCAAACCTCCAGTACCATTTAATAGACTAACAACTAAAGCGAAAGTTACAAACAAATGGTTGAACAAACATTTTCACAACTTAAGATGGGATGAAGGTTTCATTAATTATAACATGATGCCGCACATTATGAATCATTATTGCAAAGAGTTTAAAATTATCTACACAAGGGGATTGGAAAAAGCAAATTGGATACAATCATTTACAAGCAACGAAGTGATTAATGCAATAATTGATAAAGATTTCCAATGCTACTTCAACGAACTTTGTATTTCATCAAAAAGTTTTAAACATCGAAGGTCGCAGTGCGCTTTAAAGAATGCCTACCGCTTGAATAATTTCCTTCAACAAACTGGTGGGGGTAGTGTCAGTGGTGGGGGTAGTGTCGATTATAAAAGTGAGAGCGCTACCATGACACAGCATGAGTATTACTCAAACCTCCGAAGAGACAACATCTCCGACGGACATTCTTATTAACAAGAAGATTAACAACAACATCAATATGGCATCACAGAACTTACTTCAAAGTTTAGTTGATCAGTTCAACGCTCATTCTAAATCATCAATTCTACCTACGAAGAAATGTTCTGAACTAAAAGAAGAAAAACACTACATCATTCATACTATTAAGAAAATGGAAACTTCAGTAGGTGATGCTATAAATTGCACTTTGAGCGAGGCACCTTATACAATTGGTGATGAAGCAAAATTTCAGATCTTCTTACCAAAGCGCTTCGTACAACTACTTCAAAATGAAGATCTTCGTATAATTCAACCCGGCACACTCTATTTAGTATCACATGGACCCAGTGGAAACAACTCTACTGAACTTACAATTCATGTAACACCTACTACTGATTAATTTGTACATAACATTGTAAATATTTCTTTGTATTTGTTTTTTCAATAAATATGATATAAAACAAAAAAAATAAAAATAAAAAAAGCAACATATTGTAATGTTTTTGTACATTACAATATGTTGCTTTTTTTAAAAATTCCACAGGATGACCTTGACCCAATTTTGTATAATTATAAAAGGGGAAATGTACTTGCAAAATTCATCAGTCTACTGCTACCTTTCATACCGTACACATCTCGCTCTTAATCCCTGAATATAAAACTGCAACATGTCCCTAAAGGTCAAGTGTGCATCTTACGATACTAACACCATAACAACTTTTGAACAACTCGAAGATTTAACCAACGAAATGCGAGTTTTACTTACCGGTGGTTATCACTTAACTGTTGATGTTAGTGCTACTAATACAAGGATGCTCACTAAAACAAAATATTGCGATGATGAAATATTTATTTCTACACAACCTACAACTTCTTCATCGCCAACTGGTCAACATAACATCAAGTTCCAAAAGTATTACCAATGTTGAATAACTTTTGACAGACAAAACTACAACTAAAGAATCACATGATCAATATGAGTTAATAAAAAGGATGTGATACTTGTATAAATAATCATTTGCTTCTCAGCTCTCACCACGACAAGACCTATTTAAGAAAATGTTGTACAGAATGATGATTCAACTTGATGGAAAAATCTATGGAAAAGACTACAACACCATTGAACAAATGACCCAAGATTTAGATGTATTAACTAAAGAAGGATATCAAGCTAAATTAATTTTAAAATTTCCTGAAGTACATCCATTATCAACAGAAGAACTTGTTGCTATGGCTAAGGCGGAGAGAGAGAAAAAGTCTGAAGAAAACAAAGAAAAACAAACTTCCTAAATTTTAATAATCCTTACACTTGTAAGGTATAATTTTTTAAAACTCCATTTGGATGACCTTGAAATTACCCCCACCACTTTTCACAGTACATAAAACTCACTATTCAACACTATACACTCTTATTCTTTCACTGGACTCCGCAGCGTCAACATGGAAGAGCAAAAATACAAGTACAAACCTCGTTACTGTTGTGAACAACAGTGTACAGATTTAGGACCAATGATGGTGGATGGGTTAGCTTGTACTAAATGTGAATTCTTCGGATCTTGTTATTGCAAATGCAAAACAAAACAACTACCACCACCGGAATTGCGAACTTTCAAATTTTACAAATCAAGATATTTTCATACATGTTGTCCTCAAAGATGTTTCAAATTTCACCCTCTAGATCTTGCTCATTGTCAACGCACCAATTCTCATCAAGATGATTTTTGTACACATATGATAAAAAGATGTAAATACAGATCAGATTGGTATTCCGATCCTGTAGAACCATCAAATGTGTAATTTCAGTTTTACACTCTTTTTTAAAACTTCATTTGGATGACCTTGAGATTTCCCCCACCACTAGTTCTAATTTTTATATAATATTAAATCATTCCACTTCCAACACTCTAACTAACAACATGGAAAACAAATTTATCAAATTTGAACATATAATAACTGACAGGGAGGAGATGGAAGAATTGTTTCAAAACTTACTTTCTGTCATTGACGAATATCCTATAAGATGGTTCAGAATTGTAGTTCAATATTTAAATCCTGGTGAATTGTTTTCTTCATCAAGTGAAGAAGATGAAACAACTACTTCGGTTCAAATAATTGAATTAAAAGATGGAGAAGAAGAACTAAACGTTTTATTCAATCATAAGCTCAAGGTTCCCTATATAAAAGCCCCCTCCCTAGACAGCCCCCCTCCCTAGACGCCTGCTCAAGGTCACCATTATATAAGCCCCCTCCCTATGCGCCGATCCTCATTCCATCACCGACTCTCCAATAATGAACAACTCTCCATTGGCCCGAATGAATTCTAGTTTTGAAATAAACTCTAAAGAAGAGTTACAAGACATTTTTAATATTTTACAAGAACTTGTAGATAATTTTACAACCATCAAAATGAATTTGGAAATAACATACGATTGTCCTATTTGTGATAAGATTGAAAGTTCGGACGAAGACAGTTTACTAAATCTAACTCCTGCACCATCTGACACTACTGATGGTAATAATGAACAGCAAAATATTTCCCCCACCACTTCTTTGTAATTCTTCGTTCCCCCCACCACTTCTTTATTTAACTAACATTTCTCGCTTTCACTTCTCATTCCGTCTTCAACTTTTGAACTATCAACATCACTTGTTTTAAAATTTCAAACACTACAAAATCATGATGGATATGATGGATGAAGTTCCCTTCATAACTAGAATGGAAGAGGATAAATTGAAATTGGAAATTAAACGATTGGAAATGGAACGGGAAAACCAACTCGAAATGTTACGTTTGTTCAAGCTTTTCAAATACATCATCTGGGGACTCTGCGTTTACCTTCTCATCGTCGTTGGTGTTTGCATTTACAACTCTGTAGTTCATCACAAAAGTTCAACTTGTTTAAACTCTGCTGTTGCACATTAATTGTATGTTCACAAATAAAATTCAAAAGTTACTTCAACCTATCCCACTATCACCAACTAGTTCAACTTTGAACTATTTCTGGTGGTAGTTGGATAGGCTTTTTTAAAACTTACTCTGGATGACCTTGACATACTTTCCAAGCCCCAGTTATAACTGTTAAATTTCAGTTTTGAATTAACTCTTAATTCATGCCCAATTCTACTTCAAATTCAGGGCATATGCTCTCGCCATCTGCACCCTGCAGCTGCCCTGGCAGCTGACACCATCTGACCCCTGCAGCTGCCCTGGCAGCTGACGTCACTTCCGGTTTAGAAGTGGCTTTTTCCCTCTACTTACATCAGAACCAATGAGGATTTATATCCCCATATCACAATTTTTAATAAACTTTTCAACCTTCTGTTTTTAACATTAGTGTTAAGTGTGTATGTTTAAGATGAATAACTGGTGAATTGTATAAATGACACGGTTTTAGTTTGAATATAATTATTGTCATCACAGTGGTATTTTTGTGTTGTTAGGTCAGTAATATTGTCCAATGGAAATTTCCTACATAAATACGTTTTTAAAGAGTCTTGATAGCAATATGTTGTTAATAAAGCTTATCGTTAAAATGAACAATTGACTTATAATTACCAGACTCTTCTTATTTCAAAATCACGAATAAAAATGCCTTACTTTCTGGTAGGATAGACTAATTAAAAAAATGTATACAATAATATCTTAATCATATCCTTGCACAGTAATGCATGTTAGACACATTCAACTCGCAGATGTAGTCTGTAGTCTAAACTGCTGCAGAAGGCTGTCTGGGTTACGGTTTAAATGGTTGGCTCCGATATGTCAACTGTGGGACAACCAAACTGACAACATCGCCCTTAACACGATGATAGCCGTGAGTCAGCAGTCCGTACCTGGGGCCCCAATCAAGCGATCACTCAAGCGAGTAGTGAGTTACATCTTACCAGTTTGCTCCTTACCGACTGGCTTGAGATGGTAAAATTTAAGTTTGTGTTAGCATCCTATTTCAACCGTCAATACAATTTCATCATTAAATATTGCCAGTTTTAATAATTTAAATATTCTATAACACTGTAATTGTTATATTAAGAACATAATTACGACATTATTTTATTTTAAATGTTTTTATTGCACAATTGTAAGCATCAACATACATTTTAGGCTAACTCACTAATGTAAACATAACCTAGCCGATTTGAAAAGACTAAAAGTTGTTATTGACCAATTGAATTAGTTCTTGTTGAGATCGAGATTATGAAGAAGAATTTTCATACTCATGAGAGTTAATCTCAATACCTATTTGTTAGGTGAGTGAAAACGTGTGAGTTGGTGAAATTTTGTGCACAAAATACATTTTGATTCAGACTATACGACGATGGTGAATATATCCCTTACAATACTGATGAAAAATAATAATGACTGGATGCGCAAGTTTTAAAAGACCTTAAAAATTACATTTATTCTCTCTCTATATATAAAGGCGAACGAAATTTTTTTGCGAATAAGCCAACTCACCAACTCATTACTCACTTGATTGAGAAATTGGACCAGAGGCCCGCGCACTGTTGAGGATCAGCTTGTTCGATGACGATGTTACGTTACGGTATAAACAGGGATTGAAAAATAGGTTTAGGCCTATACATAGTCCTATAAGTACACTGATTCCTCTTTACTATGTAATGGAGTATAAGAAGAAGTAATATACTGCTAACTAGTTCTCTTATTTACAAGCATTGTAAACACATAACTGACTGAAAGCAAGAAAATAACCCATAATTAATTTAATTAAATAACTATAATTCCATCTGGAATCCTTTTTTGTGTAGAACAAATTATAACAAGCTTCATAAAGGAATCATCTAGCTGAATGATACAGATTAATAACTATAATGTAATAATGTGGGAAATTATACAGCACAGTATAGTAAGCAATTTAATAATATTTTACATATAACTAACCTTAATATACTGTTTCTTTGCTGCCATTCCTATACAAATCAATGTCATCGATCTAAGTATATTTAAAATAACAAAGAATATTAAAAATTATTAACTAAGAACTAGTAACTATAATTAGCAACTAAGAATAAAAAATGAAAGGCTTAAATAATAACAACTAGGTCATTTTCAAACGATTTTTTAGTATTAAAAATATTATTGGACTTATAAACAGTTTTAAATAAATAATAACGAAGCTAGGTACTATTGTAAACACATTTTCTGCATTTTCTGTTCCATAACAAGACTTCCTTGGGGCACCATGTAATTGTCCGTATAGTTATGTCCATTGTCAAAGATGGGTGGAATTTAATAAGCCCTCTGATGAAAATAATGGTTTTTATGCGTTATTTCTTAATGATAATTTTTATTGAGTGGTTTCCAAAATATGTTTTCCGTTATACTTAATAGGATTTTTACATATTTAAACAGGATTTCTTACACATTGTGTACTGCAATTCTAATTTATAAATGTGATTTTTTAAATTAAGAAGTATTTTTATCAGTATTTTTACTACATATGTTTTTCAATAATAATTCGAATGTGCTAAATTCCGTGGTTAGTATAAATTTAAATTCAATTAACAACTTACAGCGTAGGATTTTAATTTCCAATTGGTGTGTTGAACCTTTTACCTGCATTAAAAAATAATAAAAAAAATAATATAATAATAATATATTAATTTTTCATACATAATTTTACGATTTTAAATATGGTACATACAATCTCTGCAGGAAGGTGGTTATTCTATAAACAGAATACCTGTAGCAGCTCCAATACTGTTTTTGAACACGGACGCATTTAAAACTATAGTCATTTTAGTTCTACGATTTTACTAACTTTTATTTAGGGTTTACGTATATAATACTAACATGCAACACCATGTCATTAGCTTCTTTTCTTCTCAATATGATAAAACCAAGTAGTTTTAATTGCTTGTTAAAAATTATACTTTTAACGGTAAGTTACTTACAACTAAATTGAATTCTGTAATGCCTGATTCAATAAATAATTTTATTTAACTCTTGGGAAATTGCCGAGGTGGTATAATAAATAAATATTATTAATATTACTGTTAAGTATATTTACTTTAATTCTGTATTTTTTTCTAAAATATAATAATAAAGTAGAGCCTAGAAATTTAAAACTATTTAAATTTGATTACATATTCCAAACCTTAAAATTAAGATGAAAATATTACTTAAATATTTTATATCTTTATTTTTGTATTGTGCGTATGTTAACCAGTGGCATTTTTAAACGTTGTTATGGGGGATGGTTTAAACTGTCTGATCTGGTCTTTACTACGTAACATCGACCAGTTGTTATAAAGCATCATTAATCAATAGTCCAATGACAAAATGACAACAGATTGAAATTAAGAGAAACTACAATCGCTCGTCACATAAAAGTGGTGAAACATAGTTATTACCTATAATATGTGTGGTATTCCGCTTTTAATTTCAGCATTCCAACATACAAGAACAAACATACGTCTCCGATCCGTTACTTTTTCAACTTGACCTTATTCAACTTGAAGTTATTCAAACTAAGTGTAATTTTTAGCTTTCAATTATTTTGAGCTCATAAATTTATATTACTTAATTGTATAAATATAATTTATTAAAAAAAATGAAACGTCGTTTTCAAGAGTATTACATCGTCAAGAATATTGTATTTTCAAGAGTTCAGTTGTTATATTATAGTTGAATAGTTATATTACAGTTATATTACAGTTGAATATTATAGTTGGATGATATTCGTATTACAAATGATCACAACCAATTTAATTGTACTAGGTAATAAAAAAAGTGAGCAGAGCGAATGACTCACAAGCTTTTAAGGCATTTCGATTAATGGGGTATAACAGAGTCGTTTATCATGATTCTACGTGGTTCGAATGGGTATGACTACATTGATCTGGGAAAAACATGTTATACCTTATTTATTCATGAAAGCTATTGCGCTTTAGCATTAAATAATTGCTATAAAGTATTTTTAACCATATATGATGCATTTAATTCATGCAGAAAAACTGTGAAAAATGCTACAACATTATAATTAGCACTTATAAATAAGCTTTCAACAGCCTAAATAGCTTACAGATATTACGGATGTCTAGTTTTTCCTTAAATATATTTCATCTAAATTACCCGTTATATAATTATACACATATAGGCATAAAATAATTGGTTATAATTCGCATAGATTGGTGTTCAAGGTAGTAAAAAAGAATTACAGAATCTTCTTAAGTATCATTTAAAAAACAATTATATCTGTGGGAATTCATAATCATGCATATAAAAATCTACACTTCTTATAAACCGTAAAATCGATTATACTAAAAAAATAGTCAAAATATTTGCTTGAAAATAATGCATATGGTTACTGTTTGCTTCGATTGTAATAATTGCAATATTGCAATATTGCAATTTGCTAATTATTAGCAATACATTTTTTTACTGTGACAGCTTAGCTGCTTGATCTTTAAATTGGTAAGGAATGGTTTGAATTGCCTCTGTTCCGTTAAAAGACCCTGTATTATGTAGATTGGCTATAGTCTTTTCATACCCAGTTATAGATTTTTCAGATCATCAAGATAAAAACTGTTGCATATCCATCGTTGTAGAGTTCAACATGGTGGAAAACATAAAACTCATACACGGATATCATAAAACCATAAAGTTGTCTAAGAAAACAAATCACGTGGTTCACCTTCAGCACCGGTAGACGGTGAGAAGCAACTGTCCCCTGAGGGAGGCCATGACCCTCATTCTCAAATGACAAATTTAAATATAAACGCCAATAAAATTTAAAGTACTGTTGCAAATGTAATGTTTTTTTTTCATTCATATCATTGTATCGTTATTATTTTTTTTTCTTATTTAGTTATGGATATTACAGTTTTAAAATATGTTTTTTTTGTTGTTCTCAAATATATTCTGAAGAATTAGGACGTAATTAAATGGGTTCAATCTAATCAAATGAATGTATTTTATCGCTTGTAATATGTTGTTACGGTTACACTTGTTCCATAGTATATATTTTGTAGTAACTAATTTGAACTAATTATAAAGTTTCCATAAAAACTGAACTAGAAAATCGAGGAGTTGAATTGATTGCTCTAGTTGGAAGCCACATTAAGTCACAGCGAACCCTAATCATGAGGTCAGCTAAATTTATGTGTAAGTCTTATTGGAGCTCAGACTTAAAGCGGATTTGTTCAATTAAATCCAATCTAACGAATGTTATATATTGTAATTATCTATACTTATTTAATATGCTAAGGTTTTTTTTAATAGAACCCCTTCAATTCTCAACCAATTTTCAAGTTTTTGGTGTCGTTGAATGGGATGGCTTTTAGTTCTTTCCCCCCAAAAAATAGATGAGTCTTGGACTTAAAATAAAGGCGCTCTACACCAATTAAATTGGTAATTTTTCCATTAAAATACCATTGGGATTAAGTTAACCATTTTAAACATCTCTATTAATATACAGCTATATCTAAATACGTGTAGTTTTTGGTGATTACTGATATTTACAATGTTGTATTTGTAGAATGTCATTGAATTAGAACTAAATGTAACATTCATATTGCAGGCTATCAAAATAAATTGCTTGATTTCGAGCAACAAGTACACTAGTTGTTTGTTATTATTTTCAATACGAAAAATACACATCACAATAGCATTTTTACTGTTTTAAGAAATCAGTAAGAAAAACACATGTACAAAAATACATTTTTCAATGTTAAATGTATACAATTCGGGAATTTGGCTATACAAAAATGTTAGTGGTTAACATCTTGTTGTGCATATATTCCTCCTCAATGTAAAATTTATGAATTTTTCAACATTTGTTGGTTATTTTTAATTTGGAAATGTAATAGATAAATAGCAATTTCTTTCCATTGAATTTAAAAGTAATAATAGAAAATATAAAGAAGGATGTCTCTAAATCCCCTTTACCCTGATGTGCGTGTTCTATACATAATATTGTATTTACATTAACAAAAAAATTAAAATAATATCGTATTTTCGGCATATTTTTACTCTTTGATAAGTTAACAAGAAACTACAAAGAGACTTTTACGATATGTTCATTAGTTAATGTTATATCTTTTTTCGATCAAAACAGCATCGAATATGCTGTGAAAGTGAAAGTTTCATTCAGTTAGGATTACATTCTTGACCTTGTGTCACATTTGTCTCTCCAGGGAAGAGACGACTTAAACCTTGCCTCTTCTGTCGGACGTTTTAGACTTTTATCTCGTTTTCACACTCATCCTCACATTAAGATCCTGACGTCGTTTGTATTTGACTTAAAACTATACTTAATGAAATTTATGTTGAAGTTTAAAAGTGGCTGCTCTGTGTATAGTCTATTAATACTCACCTTCTTTGTTAAGGATACAATGAATATACACAAGAACCAAATTCTTGAAAGGTCTCAAATGTAAACAGCAATTTTAACGTTTTCATGGGTGACGGCAAACATTTATTTTTATTTTTCTATAACACTGTAGATAGATAAGCTAAGACTTTGCTGTATTTTATTATTTAAATATATTAAAGTTGAATAGCATTTAGCATGGAGTATTTCAAGAAGCAAAAAAGAATGTCAAATAAAAATGAACTAGTTGAGATAAAAATTATTAAAACTAAAGGCATTCACATTGAGAGTGGGAAATTAAGATTAGGTGTCGAATATTAGCAGAAAACTGACTATAAACGATTGTTTCCAGAAGACCATGTGTTGTATAATGCAAGGTTCATAACTAAACAATGCATCGTTAGGCAGCGATACCACCGGCCATACTGTCTTGTTATGTCCCTGACTTTTCCAGAATTGGGTCAGCTTTGTTGCAAAGATGTTTATGGAGGAGCGCTTACAAAGAGAAAGGTTATTGGACAATGAAAGGATATTTAATAGCAGATTTTACCCTGATATAGTATTATGAAAATCATATGAAATCATATGAAAATCACCATGTAACCCTTCAATTGTTTTTTATAAAATCCTTACTTTTGTATTTGTAAAACGTCAAATACACCCTTCTAGCAAAACCTGCTGTCGAAAGCCATATATATAAACTTTTTAAGTGCGAGTTTCTCCAAACGAGAGAAGCAAACGTGCAGTTTTACTTAAACACTAGAGTATTTATCAACCATCCACTACATGCTACTTTGTATTCGATATCAGGCATCACATGATCGGTATAAAACTATGTGGCAGTCAGACAAGAGATAACAATTACTTATCTTGTTGGTCTTTAAGAGTTCACTGTACTTGGATCAACGCACTTACATTAACGAGCCCTATTATGTTTACTTTGTTATTTTTGCAGATTCTATACACATTTCTTGTTGATGTTAATGTTACCATTGTTGATATTGTTAATTTATAATTATATGATTTCTCACGCTTGATAGTTATTTATTGTTGATTTTGTTATTGTTGTTACTAGTATTTAAATAATTAGTGCGCCACTGTTAATTTTTAGTATTACTGTATTGTTTTTTGCTTACTTCTTGTTTGCTATCCGTTTCTGGTGCTGTACCTTTGGAAGAAATAAATAAATACAGGAGGCCCCAAAATGCAGGATTTTATTTTAATTTTGCTTTGTAAGACAGTAATAATAATCTGACCAGTAATCAGAAATATATACACATGCAATTATAGTATTCGAAGATTTTTATAGTTTACAATCATTGACATTGCAACATAATGTGTCAATTAAATTAAGTTAGGGTACTTGTTGTGTTTAAATTATTAATTTGTATTTGAAATTAAATGTCAAAGATAAATTAAGGAATTATTTAAAGTGTGAAAATAAATTTGATAGCTCACAGCAATATGGAGTATATACTATCACCGTCATTTCATTTCTAGTGTCTAAGCTGTTTATGAAAAAAATGAATTTCGATGAAAAAATCTAAAAATACAACATAGACATATTTATGGTATAGGCTTTAATTTTTTTTCATTTGAGCTACTATAGTAAATATAATACATAAGGAAAAGGGTGATTATGAAAATACTTTTAATTCCAGGAAAGATTGTTAAGTAAATAGTGAATTGGAGCGATCAAAGTCAAATCATTCGTTATTTAAAGTAAAAAGGTTTAGTTAATGTTTCGTAAACACGCTGTGAGTAAAATATGAGAGAGTAAATATAATATCTTTGATCGTTTGTAGACATTAAAACGTTTTCATAAACACGCCTCAGCAGTTAAAATTTTGATAACGATGTAAACTTGTTTGCGAATAAACATTTCAATAGTTTTGCCGACCGGATGGTCATAAATTAATTAATTGTAACATCATGTTGTTGTCGATTAGTTTATTAGGACTATTTTATGTTTTTTTGTTTTTACACCTATACTTATTTAATAAGCTAAGGGTTTTTTTTTGTGTAGAGAATTCCTCCAAAAATTTTAACCGATTTTAAAGTTTTTGGTGTCGTTGGATACGGCTCGGTCTTTAATTGTTTCCGCCAAAAAAATATGAAAATTGGACTTAAAATAAGCCTAAAGGTGCTATGACTAAAATTAAATTCTAAATTTTTCCATTAGAATAACATAGGGATTGGGTTGAACATAAAAAATAATAAAAATAAAAAACTGTTAATGATATAGCTGTAAATACGGTAGTTTTTTATGGTTACTGATATTCTCAATATTGGATTGGTCGGATGTCATTGATTCGGGTTGCTGAACAAATAAAACTCTTGTACTGTATCAAAAGGAATTGCTCGATTCCGAGCAACACGTAAACTAGTTTAATATAACTATACAATTAATCCTCAATCCAACAGCACTTCTGTATTGCTCTTTATCGCTCTATTCAAAAATATAAATAAATAAATAATAATAATGCAAATTATTTAATTTTACGTAGAATATTAGTTAATTGCAAACAACACCAAATAAAAATAAAAGTAAATATTTTATCAGAAACATTTTACTTGAAATAGTAAGAATGCTTGGTTATACTTTTAGCTGTAATTTCTGCTATTCGGGTGTCCCAAAATTCCATCCCCCATGCATTTTTTAACCTAGTAATAGGAAAATGCCAATTAATGAAAATACCATAAAATAATCATATAATAAAAAAAATCAATAAAAAAAATAAAATTATATGAAAATGGGGGTTTACTGTTTCAGAATCTTGACTTACCCGAAAGTTTTGAAAATTTTGACATATCTTTTTTTCAAAGATTTTATTTGTTCCTGTTGGATTGTTATTAGCCTTATGATTATTATGGAATGTTGTTAGTATTAAGAGACAGTTTTTGGTAGAGCCAAACTACATGTTGGACTGTGGTAAATTGTGTAACTGGACTTGGATTTTCCATAAGTTATTAAGTTTAATTATTGTTGTCATTCCAATGTTTTGTATAGTTTGTTGAACTGCTGCATTGTAATTGGGCATTGCCTGTTATGTAGCATGTAAATAAATAAAAAAATATCAAAATGTTACTTTTTTGGTCTTTAAGAAAATAATCTCGTTATCTGTAGGTATTAAAAAACGTATCAGTAGGGACGGACTTTTGAGATACCGTACCCAGTATATACTTATTTACAATAGCTATTCGATACAGCTAGTAATAGTTTAATAATAACTATAATTGTTAAGTTATAACTATGTTTAACAAGAATCATCAAAAATAGCCTTACTAAAAGGGAATGATTGAATATTAGAATCAGAGACTCAGAGTTGAATCTAGTTTAAATTTAATATATTATTAATTACTCATAATACATATTATTTGCCTTCAAATTTATTTTCCGTATATTAAATGTTTAATATGATTTTAGTAGAGACATTACTACAGTTTTTACCATATCCATGGATTCTTGCCTTAAAAAAAAAACACATGCAATATTTGATAAAAATTATTGTTATTAAAATACCAAAAAGCAGCTGGAGCAAGTAGGATTACTAAAAAACAGTTTAATTTAAAATCTCGTTTCTTCGATGTTCCATCAAAGGAGCTATTTCATAAGACCAAAATTGCAGGCAATTTACTCTAAAGGTTATTGGTTGGACGCGATGGGTACAGGGAGCTTAACTACCAAGCCAAGAATGTGTTGCTGTAAATTTTTCCATACAATTATTATAACTACAGATGGTAATTTGTTGATTAGCCTTTTTAAAGCATTGCCAGTCGTTTGATGTGTTAAATTGCAAAGTAACTAGTTTTTTTACGAGTGTGACACTCAAAATAGATAAAACAATGGTCATCAAACTAAACAGTTTAATGTACGATAAAATTACATATTAATGGACTGGTTTTTAGAAATTTAATTACTGTAAACCTATCCATAAATTTATAATATTTCAAATTTTAACTGATTTTTTTCATGATGCTATTTTAATCAACGGATAAATTAACACAGTCAGGCTGTCAGTTTAGAGACGTTCGACCAATCAATTATACCAAATTTGTACATAAGTTAGTTGAATACGTAGAAAAAAGTTTAATAATCTATATTAACAACAAGAAACCTTGTATTTATTCAGACTGGAGTTGTAAAGGTAACTCTATTAAGGTTGATGTCAGTAATATGTGTTAAAGTATAAACTGATCCTCATTACCTGTTAGATTAACCAGCTGATCATGACAATCTAATGTTTTGTTTGTTTACAATGTTCTAGGTTCTAAGTTTTTCTAGAGTTTTCTTTTACACAAGTTCTGTTCGTTTCTTTAATAAAATTAATTTCGTTTAACACACATTTCGTCTGTTAATTACTGTAAATCTCGTTTACCATCTTAGGTTATGGGCCCAGATACGCATTAAAAATGTACATGTGGTCGATTTTCAGTAATTTTTGTGTGTGAAACTCGGCATCTTAGACAAAGACCATTCGTTAAAATGACCGACACCGGACAAGATGATACCACCTGTGTAAACATTAGAAAACTCGGAAACGAATCACAGTGGGAAACGTGGAAGTGGCAAATTGAACTGTGTTTGAAAGAGCAGTGTTTGAAAACAATAATCGATGGTACACGGTTGTGTCCAGCGGCACCAGAGGCAAACGCCGAACCGTCCGAGGAGTATCGTCGATGGCAACGAGACAACGCTCGTGCAGCTCGTATTATTGGTACTGCACTTGAAGAGGAAGCTGTCATTTACGTTCGCAAGAAGACTGATGCAAAAGAAATATGTAATACATTGATTTCGGTGTTTGAACAATCCTCTTTGAAACGTCTTTACACGCTCTTCGATAGTTTCTTTGAAACAAGAAAAGCTGATGAAACCTCTGTTACAAAACATGCATCTCAGCTAGCAAATCAGTTTGATGATATTCTCGCAGAACTTCGGAAAGCTAATTCGAATGCCACACTTCCGATTTCTTTGCTTCATCACAGGATTTTCAAAACACTCGGTCCTGAATACCAATATTATCGTTCGACTTGGTATCGTGTTCCTGAAGCAGAACAGACAACAAAGCTGCTGATAGAAAATCTTCGATCAATTGAAAATACACTTGCGTCACAGATAAATTTGCAGTCGTCTAGCGCTTTCTTTGCAAAGTCGAAATCTCAACAGAAGAAACAAAACAAGTCTTCACAAGATTCGACCATGCTAAATAAGCCGAAAGAAAAACGTTCATGTCTCTACTGCAAGAAATTTTGACACCTCATCAAAGACTGTAGGAAGCGTGCTGCTGCAGAGAATAACAAATCAACATCAATTGCTGAGGATAGAAACAAAGCAATTTCTGGACAAAACAGCAAATCTAGCTCGTTTTACGCTATTGGTTTGACTGCACACACGAACCTTGTTTCTGCTGACTCTTGGATTTCAGACTCCGGTACAACACATCATATATCGGCAAACAAGCAACATTTTGTTACTTTTGAGAAGTTTCCGATTCCGCAACGAGTTCAGACAGCTGGCAAGGACTTTATTCTGGCCTATGGTTCTGGCGATGTTGATGTTGATGTCCGCATAGGTGACAAGTGGTCGTCTGCTATTTTAAATATGACGTTTGTTATGTCCCCGAAGCTCGCCATCAACTTTTCTCTATTCGTCAGGCTGCTAATCGTGGAAATGAGATTACATTTGATAGTGATGGTGTTAAAATTCATCATGAAGGAAAACTTGTTGCGACTGGTGAACTTGTAAGTTCGGTATACGTCATGAACATGCGTGTCCATACACCAGAAGTGAGTGTGCAAACTAACATTGCCACGTCGTCTGACATACTACAAGGATGGCATGAGAGACTTGGTCATCAAGATAAACGACACGTGCGAGAAGTTTTATCTCGTGTAGGTATATCTTGCAAATCCTCAGATACTTCAGCATTTTGTGACGGTTGTGTACTTGGGAAATCACATCGTAAACCGTTTCATCCCCGTCGTAATCGCCCAACAGAAGTCGGAGAGCTGATTCATGCTGATGTGAATGGTCCAATGTCAGTCGACTCGATAAATGGCTTCAAATATTATGTTTTCAAGGATGACTTTTCTCAGTTCGTTCGTATATTTTTCATGAAGCATAGCCTAAATCAGAAGTAGCTCAACATCTGCAAACATTTTTGAATGAGAGTGAGTCCAAAGGACACAAAGTAAAAGTTTTTCGTTCGGACTGTGGTACCGAATTCGAATGTCGTGCGGTAATGACATTGTTACAAGAACGTGGCATAGAGTTTCATCCGTCATGTCCGTATACGCCAGAACAGAATGGTGTAGCGGAACAATCAAATCGTCACGTCGTCGAACTTGCACGATCGATGCTTTCAGTCTCAAGTTTAACAAAAGCATTCTGGGCTCTCGCTTGTGATACAGCTACATTCTTAATCAACCGTACAGGCAAGTCACATGTTCCAGACAAAACGCCGTTTGAGTTGTGGACTGGCATAAAATTTGAAAGTTTTCATCATCTGAGAATTTTTGGTTCAGAGTGCTATGTAAACGTACCGAAACAGTTCAGGGGAAAATTCGATTCTAAAGCTGTTCTTGGTTACTTTGTTGGTTACGTCAATGACAAAGACGGCTATAAGGTATGGGTACCATCAAAGAATCGTGTAATGAAATCACGTGATGTTGATTTTCGTCCAGAGAAACTCTGTACATCAAACAATACAATCAATCTCGAATTAGAAAATCATCGTGATCAAGACTGTCACTGCAAGGATGAAGATGAAGATACTAAAGAAGCCAATGACACCAATGAAGGTGACAATGATATCATCCCAGTAGCAGAACCAGAACCAATACAGACCCCAGCACCTCGTCCTCCTCGTGAAATTCGTCCTCCTGCAAAATTCAAGGACTACAAAGTGAGCCATCAAACTCGTCGCTCTGAGACGAATAGTGCCTCAGCATGTTTGTCAAACGCTGTCCTTGAAGATTTAGAGCCAACCAACTTCAGTGAAGCCATGAAAAGTTCTCAATCAGATAAGTGGCTGTGTGCAATGAAAGAAGAAATGGACGCATTCAGAGAGAATGACACGTGGGATTTGGTTTCATTGCCTCCAGGCAAGCGTGCTATTGACAACCGGTGGGTTCTCCGAGTGAAATACAAGCCCGACGGTTCAGTTGATCGATATCGCGCTCGTTTAGTCGCTCGTGGAGTGTTTCAGAAAGCAGGAATTGACTATGACGAAACTTTCTGCCCAGTAGCTCGCTATGACTCAATCCGAACCCTTATTGCGACTGCGGCTGAAGAGAACCTTGTTCTTGGACAATTCGACGTCAAGACTGCGTTTCTTTACGGCAATATCGATACTGAAATATATATGACTCAACCACAAGGTTTCGACGATGGGTCTGGTCGTATCTGCTGTTTAAAAAGGTCTCTCTATGGGCTAAAGCAATCTCCCCGTTGTTGGAATAGCAAGTTTCATTCATTCATGGAAGCAAATGGATTCACACGTTCAACTGCTGACCCATGCATTTATATTCGGAAAAGTAATGAAGACAAACTGATAGTAGCAATCTACGTTGATGATGGTCTCATAGCAGGGTCATCACAGAGTGTTGTGAAATCATTCTTAGATTTATTGACATCTGAGTTCAAGATCACGGTAGGGTCCCTTGAATCATTCTTAGGAATGCAAATCGAGCAACGTGAGTCTGGTTTCTTTGTGACGCAGCACACCTATGTTGAGAAAATTCTGCAACGTTTTGAAATGGCAAGCTGCAACCCAGTGAAAACGTCTGCAGACAATCAACTATCAGATGAATCATCCAACAAGGCTCTTGAAGAGTCGGTTCCATATCGTTCAGCAGTTGGTTCATTGCTGTATTTGGCCTGTGCTACTCGCCCAGACATTGCATATGCTGTTTCAACTGTTGCTCGATCAATGGCTCATCCCACTAAATTTGATTGGAATCGTGTCAAACGCATATTCAGATACCTTCGTGGCACATCTGATTTTGGATTGTTCTATACGTCAAGTGGAGAGGGACTAAGAGCTTATGCTGACGCTGACTTCGCAGGAGACGTGAACACTCGACGATCTACCAATGGTTTTGTGACACTTATCAATAATACAGCTGTCTCCTGGACTTCACAACTGCAGAAATCAGTCGCCCTATCTACAACAGAGGCTGAGTTTGTGTCCGCCAGCGAAGGTGCGAAAGAGCTGGTGTGGCTCAAGAGACTATTGTCTGAAATTACGACAATTCAGGAGGCACCTACTTTGTTCGTTGACAACGCCAGTGCAATAAAGTTGGTGAAAAACCCCGAATTTCATAAACGGTCAAAGCATATTGAAGTACGCTACTATTTTGTAAGAGAACTTTACCAGAGGGGTGACATCAACGTGGAGTTTGTGAGCTCTGAAGATCAACTTGGAGATATGTTTACAAAAGCACTAAATTCAGTAAAGTTTAAAGTTATGTGCTCTAAAATTGGACTCAGAAAATAAGGTCAAACCTCTCTCAAGATTGTTTGATTAGTGTGGTTTTTGTATTAAAGTTGTCTTTATTTTCAGATCAGTTTACGGGGAAGTGTTAAAGTATAAACTGATCCTCATTACCTGTTAGATTAACCAGCTGATCATGACAATCTAATGTTTTGTTTGTTTACAATGTTCTGGGTTCTAAGTTTTTCTAGAGTTTTCTTTTACACAAGTTCTGTTCGTTTCTTTAATAAAATTAATTTCATTTAACACACATTTCGTCTGTTAATTACTGTAAATCTCGTTTACCATCTTAATATGTTACATTTAATTAACAACATTCTGGCCATTAGTTTGTTTTCAATATTAAAAAGTTGTTTCTTAGTAACATTGGACAATGAAAAGATATTAAATAGCAGCTTTTACTCAGATATCGTATTATTATTTTAAAATATATTTCTAGGTCACCAAATGATAGTTATGTTAGTCACCATGTAACCCTAAAATTTACGTGTGATGTACGTAATTCGTGTTTACAAAAGTAAAAGTATAGTGTAACCACATTATATTTAAGTGTTGAACAAAACGCTTGGCCAATCCCCTCATAAAAAGTAGATTTGATCCTATAGAACAAACCACTACTTTTGGAGTGGATGTTATATATTAGTTTGGAATAATCATCTAAACTAAAAAAAGTGATTTTTTTAATGATCGTCAATTCCTTTACTATAATGTATAATACTTAAGATTACTTCAAATCAATTTATTCATTTTGTTACATGCTATATTGAAATGGTGTTTATAAAAATATGAAGTTAACTGAACAGATTTTTTTGTTCTTTATTCAGCCATATCACTTCTATAATTAATTGTTTTCTCTAAAAGTTTACTCAAAATAAAAAAGTGTATTTAAGATTCTAGCTAAGATTTCTGTCCAATCTGAAAGCACAGAACAGAAAAGTAATGAAAAAAGTACAAGCGGCAAACTCGTGTTATTGCGGACGTATATTAGAGGCGCCACATCCTACCCTTGCGACGTTTACGGGTCTCAACTTTCAAAGTGTTAAGTGTATAACATACATCCTACATAACATACATCTTCTCCATACATCCTAAAACTTAAAATAATGTTAAATAATCATTCTGCTTGATTACAGAATCGTAATAAAACGAAACAAATACTCTAAAATTTATATGACGGACTATATAACCTTGCTGAGACAAAAAATTCAAACTGTTCCCATTGGAAGATTAGAATACATGAATTAAAAAAGAACTAAGTAACCAGCTCGATGATAAAATAATGTTAAAAAGAAATTGATACAACTAAGTCTTACAGCAATGTTTAGAGAAATTGAAATTGGCTTTGTAACTATGGATTCAATGCTTTAAAAACTTCAAAAAGAATTTTGTATTGTATTTTAGATAGTGCTCATTTACCAAAAACTTATTATAGAATACTACCTCAGATATTAATTAATTTTTTACTTTAAATATAAAAATCTTAAATATAAAATTACCTAACAATGTAAAATGCTTAGGCTAATTATATACCAGAGATGAAATTTAAAATAAAAAATTGACTTAAAAGTACAATTTAGACGGTAAATGGTTTTGTTAGACTGTGTTTTTATAACTTTCAGCGACAGTTACAGAACAGATACAGATTTTCTATTTAAAAATTTTAAAAATTGAAATCTATTTGTTGTTTATGTCAAAACAACAGGAATGACCTTTTGTGTTAACATGGTGTGTTACATATGAAACTCCAGAAGCTTTAAACGGTGTTTATTTATATTGTAATCAGTGCCTTTCCAATTTAAAATAAATTAATTTTTTTGTTGTTTGACGAACAGTAGAATATATTAATATGCGTCACGAAACATGGGTTATAATTAAAAAAAAGCAGTATTGAAACTTAAATACTAGTATTTAGATTTTACCGTACTTGTTTTACATCTCAAGCATTATAACAGAGGAGAATATATATTTCGCTCTTTCCTACACAAAACAAGAACATATCTGAGTGATGTCAGAGCAAGTAAGAATCTTCAGAAACCAAAAGAAAACTAACATAAATTAGTTTTGTCAAGTCTTGCCAATGGATAGAATGACCTTTAATGTAATTTATGGAATGATTGATTAATTGATTAACAATTCATAAGTTTGCTATCCGGGAGAAAATAGTTGGGTTTTGTTGAGACGATATAAAGGAAACCAAAATAAAATTACTATTTTATAATGTAAATAAACTATTTAAATTCTGTACACTAACAGTGGGGCACATAAATATACATGTACATGTGTTAGGATCCATTATTTTGAATAGTAAATGAAACGGATCATTAATAACCGTTACAGTCCATGATACTCTGGTCTGTGTCACGACGATTCATCATCCCCATCACAAGTATCACCCTAATGAACCGATGTCTATTAAGTATTACCTACGATACAACTTCAACTCAGCTACAAACACCATTTCAATAAATTTATTTTTACCGATTTATAACATAGATAACCTAAAGGACATATAAAAACATGTCAGAATGATAAAATTTAGAGGGTTTAACATCACCCTTAAAATTATAAAATTTTCCAAGTAAAAATATTACATTTATCTGTATTTTATAATTATATTTATTTAGTAACTATTTTCTTAAATTGTATATAATTTGAAAAACATTGCATACCAAACTCTGGGGTCAGTTAGTATAAAATTAATTTTAAAAAATCACAGTCACTGGAAATATGTTCTATACTTATTTTATTATTTTTAATTTATTATTATGTAGAACGATCATATTATAGTAATAAGTTGATTTTAATTGTTATGTAACTCAGACGAGTGATATGTTTCCTACCACAAGCGATAATCCCACGCAATGTAACTGTTAAAATTTATTAACATAGATATTCCTGATAGATGTTTTCTAATAATACAATTATTATTATTTTGTTTTTAGGACATGGAAGTTAGATTATCGGAGAGGTAATTGATTCACAGCATTGGCAATTCTTAATAACTTAATTTAATTTAACACATATAATTCCTGATGGATCACAGCAGTCCTGTGATGGATCACGACTTTTTATTTAATTATATAACCCGTATGATAATATGCATTATATGCCTCATAGTTTGAATTTTCTCGGTTAAGACAATTATCATAAAACTGAAAGTCAATAAATTACTTTGAGGTATTTCCTGGAACGTAACTATTTTTTGAGTAAGCGAGTTTCAAATTTGGGGAACAAGCAGTAGATCTACGCTATAGATATCGTTCATTGTGTTACAAATTCATTTCTTGCAGGTAGATTGTAGATATTTATGTAGATAATGTAGATTTCTAGTTCTAAAGATCTCAACAACTGTATCAATTCTGTTTTGATCCCTGAGATCTTAAAGCTAGTCTTTTTCGGTCGCTGTAGGGTTAATATGAATTCTTAAACTTCAATTATGGTACAGCCTCGCATGCTTTACACAATATACAGACTCATACGATATCAAATCTGGTGAAGTTTGTTTGAGAAAGTATAAACACTATTATGTTTAGGGCTATAAACGAGATAAATATTATAATCACTTTGATAAGAATATTTTATAGAGCTTATAAATTATATTTTATTAATGTATAGAAGATTTATTATGAATCTTTTTTTGTTTTGATTTTCATTGCAATTTCCCCAAAACAGTTTCTTAATGAAAAAGAAGAAACCGATGTTCCAACAAGACAATATAGAAAATCTAAATTTAGGTAAAGCATTGTAGTACTATTAATTGGACTTACACAAACGATTCCCAAATCATTGGTTTATTTGTTTATTTGTACATCAACGGCAAATGCCTTTTGCATGTAACAAGATTCAAAATTACATGCATTTACATATGTGTCTTACATTTTGGAAATTTAGACGACTAACCTAAGATAATTTATAAAGGTTGTTTTTGAAAACAGTTCAGACGCTCAACCAAAATTATTTCTTAAGTTTTAAGTGAAATTCCGTTACCATAATTTGGTTTAACTTAGATACAATGATAGTAAAGAGCATTCATTCCCCATGTTAAAGAAATGGAAAAATACATAGCTTAAAATACATAGATTTTATACAAGTTACTTGTACAACTTGTACAAGTACTTGAACAAGTTGTAGTTAAGTAACTGTATGCTTAAACTATAAACATGAATAGAGATATTTTGAAAGTTATGAATCAATTTAACTTTATAACTTTGAACAATAACATTGCTGGAGCGTGCATTTTGTTGTGACAAAGCTTCCCCCAATCAAGTTCAGGTTGATTGGCATTCGCCTGGCCAGACAAAACACTTCAATGTTCCCCTGGATCCATCTTTATTGCAATATGAGTTTATTCAATACTGCATTGAATGCTGTCTGTTTTAATTTGGATTCAAACTATTTTATTAATTTTTAATATACCTAGTGATAATCTTAAAGTTATAATTAATTTCGTGTCTGAAAACGCAACTAACTCTTCGATTCTTAAATACTTATAAAAGTATTACAGTCTGCTCATTGTGAACACTGAAAAGCTCGTAAATTGTATGTACAACCCATTATTTTAAAGTTCCATGGTGAAAAACCATGAAATGGGGAAATTTTTAAAAGAAGTACTGATTTGTCAACGTTTTTGCACAGGTAATCATAAAGAGATTTATGATTATAAATCATAAATTTTATATTTATGTTTTGTATAAATTATGTTTTATATGATTTATGTTTATACAAATAAATAACTAACATTAAAATTTTTTAAAGAAGTGCTGATTTGTCAACGTATTGAGCACATGTATTGAGGGAATCATAAAGAGATTTTAATTTATACAAATAAAGAACTAACTTTTAAATTGTCCTTTAAAAAAAAGATTACTAAGATATATCAACATTAAATAGTAGGTATACAATTTAATACATAGCTATAGTTTATACCTACACATAACAAAAGTAAAGCTCCTTTCACACATCACGTTTTTAGCCGTGCGGGAAAAAACCGCACGATTTAAAAACCGTCCGTCACACCATACAAGTAATTGGCAGCTGATTAAAAACCGTCGCCGTGCCAGTGTGAAAGGTCTCATAAGATTCAATTGGAATGTCCGCCGTGCGATTTTTAATCGTACGGGCAAAACCGAGATGTGTGAAAGGAGCGTAAGATAACGCTTTTATTTACTTACGTTTTTGTCAGCATGGAATTTTTTGCACTATTTCATTGACTTTTTTTGACGATGTATCCACAAAATAGTTCAGGAATTCGTTTGGACTTTTTTGTTGATCAAGCAATTCCAATATGAAATGAAGGGCCCAGGAGTAAAAGGGGCCAAATCAATCTGAAAAAATTTTTGGGGAGAGACATTTAGAGATTTATTTATGTTAATTTTTCCCATACAGTAGTAACATTTAGTTATTGGTTTTAAAATGTAAAACTAATATATATGCAATATTTAAGCGTAAAGTTAGCGTTAATTTAATGCTATTTTCTTAAAAACCGATTGTTTATTCGTGTAGACATATGTTATTAAATGGTTAAATACCAAAATTACCGGGAGAAGAAGCACTGGAGTTGAAGTTGGCCCCTTTTACCGTTGTTTTGTTTGATAAACCGCAGTGATTTGACCCGTTATTTCCCGAGGTCTTCAATCTTTAGTCTTTTTTTTCTATGATAATTAGCAATTTTTTCAAAAAATAATTAGTTATACAGGCGTACAGAATGAAAACCTACAACATTTCAAAATCAATTTTCTAATAAAATGAACTAGGCCCCCTTTTCCCCATTATCCTACAAATTTTTATGACTTAAATTCAGTAAAGAGACCTTTTATACAATTTCTTTTTATAGATATAGATATGTGTATGTATTTTTTATCCCAGAACTAAGTTATTTACAAAGTTTAGAGGAAACCATTGAAGCCCTATTTAAGGCCAATATGCATACATACAAGGGTACCTCACTTGAATTAGAGTACCGGTATGGTATTCTGAGTACGAACAACGGTATGTTTCCTCTCATAGAACTGTCACTTTTATCGCCCGTCAGGAAGAGACACCGAGCAGGCTCTGACGTCACAACGTCACGGCGAGTGATGCGTCCCTTTGTCAAACTCTGACATTCAATCACGCCAGGAGAGTTGCGTCAACATTCATCTTCAAGGATGTGTTTACCTTCATAACTTGTGTATATAAATTTCTGTTTATACATATAACTGAGTAAAGGAAAAAATCACCTTTGAAAATTCATCAAACAACGGTAAATTTAACACTGGAATATGATAAAAGCAAATGCTACAAGTAACATTAATTAACAGCCATTTACAGTTCCACACTATCGTTGAGAAGGAATTAAAGCAGACATTTAGGAACGTGATTCATAATTTAATAAAATGCATAGCATGAGTAATTGCATGTTATAAGTGTATGTTATCTAACTTTTATGTATCTAACATTACATGTTATATGTGCATTATCTATAACCTTTGTTGACGCTGTAAACTAATAATTACAACAAATTTAAAACCGTGATACCCAGATAACCGATTTACTCTGACACTGTTTAAAGTAAAAAAGCTGCTATTAAAACACGTACGATACTGTAATGTAATAAGTGAAAACATACGAATTATTAAATCGTATTAGTATATACGGGAAAGTATTTGAACGTGTGCTGAGTTTCGCTTAAATTTTGCAATATACAAGCCGCACACGTAGAAACATGACGGCCGACCCTGTTATTATCAACGGAGCTTGGAATACCGCCATTGTTTCAACTCGGCTGCGACTATTCCAACTTGTAAATATCTCACGTTTTCTTAGTAACAATATAAACAATAAAAAATGTAAAATTACATTTATTTATTTACCATTTTCTTATTCCGATGCCAATGGTATTTTTTACTTGAAGGTAGCCTACTACAAAGATTCAATGAGTGTAGATGTTACCGAACACCCTATTGCCGAGTTCGGGCATTGCCCAAAAGTCTAACCCACTCCTCGATGTAGACAGTGTGGAATACCCACATCGCGGGTGAGCATTTTATTCGGACATTGGCCGAAGCAAAATACCCAGACAGTGGAGTGGGTAATTTTAAGTTTGCAAATGCCGAAATAAACATGTTCTTCAGTGGTTGAGTAAAACCACGATACCGGTAACCACGACGTGGGTAAATTTGATTGCTCTCGTCGCTGTGTGGGTATTTTTAGTTTGCGAAAAAGCTGAAGGGCGTTTCTCAAGGGCCAGACGTGCAGGTCTAGACGTGTTACCCTCTTCACCCACTACTCTTAGCAGTAAAATCAAAGAGTCACTTTTGCTACGCCTTTGCACGCCACTACGCAGTA
>CM061532.1:121449239-121495013 GCA_030545055.2 Neoaliturus tenellus
ACAATCGACCACCACACAACTCAAATGCGAACCAAAAATATTATCAGCCGCCACAAGGAAATATTAATTATATGTCAGCCAACATGTCACCACAAGAGTATAATACCAGATTTCAAGGACAACAAAGTCAATACGACCGAAGACCACTCACACCCGAACAAGAATCCACCGTACGGAATATTGCGTCACCAACGCCTACACAAACTAAATCTACAGCAAGTAATACACCCCAGCACAGCGGACCGCATCCTTTAAACGGTTAAACGCTGAGGATGCAAAACACGGTCTGTACACATCTCCCCAATCACACAACATAATAGCTTCTTCAGCGCAATCAAATAATATAATAATGAACAGACCAAATAATAATTATGGCAACTATAAATATGATTATTACAACTTAAACCAAGAAGAATTTTATACAAATACTATTTGCTGTGACCCAGAATTTCTATTAAATGAAGATATACCTCAAGAATTGTACAACAAAAATAGTTTTAAGAATAATTGCCCTGAAATATACATTAAAATAGGCAACATTCCTGTTAATGCATTAATTGATACTGGATCTAACATCACATGTATAAACGAAAACTGGTTCCTTGAAAACAAAAAGAACATTCCAAGATTTGAAGAACTGCCTGTAAACAACACCTTTATCAAAACAGCAACCGGTGGAAAATCAAAACGAATATCCAAAATATTATTGATACCAATTAAACTGAACAACCAACTTACATACATACAGACCTTACTTGTACCCCACTTAGTTAGACCTTTAATAATCGGCACAGATATTTTGAATACTTGGGAAGCCAAAATAGACTTCGAACACAATGTAATCAACCTAAACCTAAATAACGACCAAATAATTTTAAAATTCGGAGATATTACAGTAGAGGGAATCTCATGCTACATCGAACACAACAATATCTATAATGACGAAATTCAAAATATCCCAGCAACTAGGACATTATACATACCATGTCACAGATTTAAAAGAAGAAAATGAATATGGCCCATACCATGTAACAGCACTCAAGAAATATATAATACCAAAGACACAGCAAAGTGTATAGCATTCAAATATTCATAATACGTCAACAATAAAGGAAAGGAACTTTAAAATGTAAATATTTAGTGTTAAGCCACATTAGTTTCTTTATGTTAGATTTTAATGTAGTCATTTTCTCACAACCATGTTATAATATTTAGTTAGCATTGTAATCAAATTCGTTGTTATATCGAAATCTCGATCATAATGTCATTAGATCTCGATTTCTGCGGGGATTTTGCAACAACTCATTTGTTTATATTTTAAAATTTTCAAATAAGTAATATATATTAGCCATAGATATAGCCTAAACTCAAAAATAATTTATACACACCACTCATCATAAAATAGATAGACCTATATGCCATTTTAATTTTAAGAAATCAACATAGCCTAAATGAATAATTAATATAGCCTACCGTAATGTAATAAAATTGCTTCATATTTAATAAAATCCATAATTATTTAATCAGTCTAAATTAATCTCTATGACAATAATTTAATATAGTATAATAGTGAAGTGACAACAAGACTAACAGTAATACAGTGTGCATTAACATATGTGATACAATCAAGCAACAATGAACAATCCTTCTTCTCAATTTGAATGGCCTAGTGATTAGATGTATTTTTAAGGGTCTCATCCCAAGTTAATATAATAACCCCATAAAATAGTTATTGAACACCAAAAGTTCAATTTTTTTATGTAGAAGAAGAACTACAGGTAATAGACACCCATTTTGAAGGCCGAGAAGATATTAAAACCTGTAGTGAAGAAATTTAAAATTGGTAATATCCCTCCATTGTATTCATCACCTACTGGATTACATAGTAACTACAAATCAAAGGACTAAACAGTTTTTATAGACAAGAAATTTATTAATAGTAATTGAATCTTAGAGAAATCAACTTAGATTAACTTTTGAAGAACCTTTTTGAACTTATTTAAACCTTAAAATTATATTGAGTCAAGAAGAAACTTTGAACCTAGATTGAACTTACAGCAAGCATTGTTGAGACAGTGAACCTACTTTTGATTCAATAATACTTAACGTCATAGAGAATTTATCCAATTCCATCTAGAAATTATCTCTATATTGAATTCAAATTTTATGATTTTATTTTCCAATATAATAATATTAATTCAACAAGAATTTATTCGACCCCGCACGACCACCCCAACCCTGAGAAAAGTTCCATGTTTGAGCAATAGCCCATATTAGACAGAGACATTTATTTAAGAAGACAGTAATTAATTAAATAAAATCCCCATAATTTGTAATATCCATTGTTAGTCCCTTTTCATACACCAGATAACTTATTGTTTAATTTAAAATAAACTCAGTTTTGTTAATTGTATTTAAGTGTTTTAATATATCCAAAGACGCCATTAAGCCTAGATTAGTCCACCTTCCTTCATAGAGGTATCAGCTGTTAGGATAAGGAAGTAAAGTAAAAGGCTACAAGTGTAAGTGTACATACAAATATAGGTGTGTGTGTGTGTGGCAAGGGAATACGCTATTATAGCAGTAGCCATGGTAAGACCTAAGCCCGGGACCACTTTACTTTTCCATTTTGAGGTCCCCATATTAAAAACACCATTCGTTCAATCCATATATTTTCCTATGTCTCAAATACAAAATCTCAAATTCCTTAAGAAATTCGCTAAGTAATCAGGTCTGATGCGACGGGGGTATTTAATGAGTGTTAAAAATCAATTCATCATTTTTATTTATCTTTATATCCAACTTATTGATATTTAACACATAGTACTTGTTATTAGTAAAAATGTCACATTGTAATTCTCAATTGGTTAAGTACTTGGTTTAAAGATGAAAGAAAATTTCTATAATGAACTTTAAATATGTTCAAGAGAAACAAATAGCAGCAAAAAATGTAAGGGAAATGCTGCTACTTCAGTATTATTAAAAGTTCCCACGTTGCTGTGTTATCTCAAAACTTGGCTCTGAAGATTAAAAAGGCTTTTCACTGAGGGTCTGTATCGCGAAAACCACTTTTTCATTATCTAAACTTGGCAGATGTTCACTGTGTTTTATTTAGGAATATTTTACTTTGGTTACTTTCAACACATTCAATTAATTGAAAAAAAAACTACCAATGAAAAGGATCGTTTAGTTGATTATATTGATATTACAATACTAAATACAATAAAAATCTCCTTTGCAAGTATGACACTTAATATTGTTTGATTAGACTGGGTGTCCCACATGTCAGGGAACAGTAGAATATTTTATTTGCCTCTCAACTTACCTCATTTTGTGAGTAAGTTTTTATCAATACATTTAATTTTGTATAATAAATTTTAATAAATTTTTGGAGGCTTTTATTAGTCATTTCTCATTTCGTGGAAATGACTGACTGAGGAAGTCATGAAAATATTAAATCGCAACAAGTTTTGCAAATAGTAAATAATTTAAGAATTGTATATAAAGTTAAGTTCAAATTCTGGCATATACGACCTTTTAAGGTCGGGTTTGTGGAATATTGTGTTGAATTTCATCTTCTTTAAAACCCGTGCCCTTTAAATTGACATGGACAGTGAATTTATTACGACTTTCACTAAGGAAATTTCTCAAACGAAGTGTAGCAGGAAACTTTATTCGCCTTTATTAAAATATATATATTTTAAATATACTGTATCGGTCCATTCATAGTAATATGCCATAAACCCAACCATTTAAGGTCACACATGTCAGGAGTTATTTAATTAGAAAAACTCTCCCTCACGATTTAAATGCTTAATCAGTTAAATTCATCCTTCAAAGTTCGAATTTGAGGCATTGTCCTACGTGAGATATTTTATATTGAGTTACGGTAATTTGATGACCATATGTATATATGGAGTTTTGTATGCTTATATTTACGATTTCCATTGCTTCCAAAGAGTACCGACACCTTATAAGTACTAAACCAAAACATATTGGCAAAAAAAGAATTTAATGGCTCAAAATTACTAACAAAACTTCACTAACACAAGTTAACAAGAAAAAGCCCTTCCGGGACGTTTAGGACACCCAGTGTGTAGCTTTAATCATTCAATGAAAACAACGAAATGTTTTGAAATTCAATAAAAATTTACAATAAATTTTTGCATTCTAGTAATACATTAAGAAATTTTCATTACACTACTTAAATATCACCTGTTTTGGACCCTCATTTCTAACAAACGAAAATCATGGCTTTTGAGGTCTAAGGCCAACAATTTATGTATTATGATATCGAGTTATTTTTTGTATAAATTGGGAACTACTGAAAGGTTTTACCATAACTAAAATTTTCCGCTAATTATTTCCTTACATTTTTAAGTTATCTTGATTATTTAAGATATCACTCCTAGACTTGCGAAACATATGGAAGAGTGAGTTAACATGTAAAATGATGAAATATTTTGATAAATTATTGATTTAAGTAAAGAAATAAACAGTACAATGCTTAAAATGTCACTTATAATATAGTATTAAATAACAATTATAATTAATACATTCTAGATAAGTACCCATATTACTCGTATAAGTATATTACTCGTAAACACATTTATGTATTTAAAAAACTGTGATAACGAATAAAATTAGTACAAAAATTAGGTAAAACTGCTTAAAAGTAGGAATATAAGAATTAATTTTAAATATAAAAACCTGGTTTTTTAATTTTACCAATGTTTAAAAGTTACATTTTGGATTTCATCCTCTTAAAAGTTGGTTGGCAGGTTAAGTTACTTACAAGATTTAATCAGTTTCAACTTGAGTGTAATTATGTTAGTGTAAAGTTTGCTTCAGACGTTAATTGTTGTAGAAGCCCCGTTGCAGGAATTAGTTTGGTTCCCTGTATTATATTTCCCTGGCGGTAATAAGGCTTCGTCCACTTTCCAATCAAGAACTCTAAATTTAGACACTAGATGAAGTTGTTAAGCCTTAAGTTCGAATGCATTTATGTTAAATATAGGTGTCCAGAATATATTGCTCAGCTGTTTTATGTTTTGTTGTAATAATCTCTTTTAAAATTACACAACAAAATCTATATATATAATTCCGTAAGCGAATCGGTCCCCACGAAATATCTCGAGTTAGAAGGAAGATAGGGTAACGTATGATGGCTCATTTTAAAGCTTTTGGCCAAGGACGCAAGGAAAAATACCAGAATTATCAAAAGTTACCTGGGCTTTGCCCCATTGGACCTTGAAGTCGTAATGTTAATCTAATGGGAAGAAGAATTTTGGATCTGCACGTGTCATTAAGCAGATGTTAAAGTAAATATTTTTTATTATAAACTCAGCTGTTTATTGAGCAGATATTTTGAGTTAAGGATAACCATACAATTATAACTTTAAAAAATGGCAATACACTATAAAAAAAGAAGAACAGTGATAGTCATTGACAAATTACCTATTCACAACGGATGTCTTCTTCGCTACCCCAACTATATCTTTAAGGAGGCAGGAGTAGAATAATTTTGTATATGCTGATATATCACGATTAAAAGTAGATTAGACGTTTCATGTTTGATAGTAATTGTTAAATATATATTGTCTTTAATCAGTGAATTTCGTTTAGTTATTACATTAATGCTTTATATATTGGCTATTTAGAGTAGTTAGAGTTGAATCGTTTTATTGGGTGTTTGTTTATTTCCGACTGAATCATATTATGTAAACTACTAACATTGGATAACCTCCGAATGATGAATATTTTGTTTTGGTTTGATCCCTTCTCCGCTTATTTATTTATGTTGTTTGTAGGGAAAACCATAAACGCCAGTTAATACATAAAGACGGGGAGCTTTTCATGTAAATAATAGTATGCGAAAACGGACAACACAGTGTATCAATCAACGTTATACTTACTTGACCGAATAACAAAATAGACTACAATCATAGCACGAGGACGTCGGTGGGCACTAAGGTAAGGGAGCATGGGGGGCACGGGGAAATAGTTGGCACTGCGGAGGGCACAGGACGGTACGGGAAGGACGGCAGGGATGACGATAGGGGACTATGGGGAGCACAGGATGTTCGAGATATGGGAGCATAGAGGGCACGAGGGAGGCATGGGGGACATAGGGGGGCCAAGGGGAGGAACGCACGAGGGCAGAGGAGCATGGAGTACACGGGAGTGCGGGGGAATAGGCACTCTGGGGTGGCATGGGTGACATAGGGGGTACGGGGGCATGTGGTAGCGGGGGTGTGGGGGGCACAAGGGACACCAGGGGTGTCCGGTGGCAAGAGGGTTAGATGGGTATGGGGTGTCACGCGGGAGGCATGGGGGACATAGAGGGTATCGGGACCACGGGGAAAAATGGTGGGCCATGTGGGCACAGAGCACCGTGGATGGAGGGATATGGGGGCGGGGGGCACCAGGGGTGTAGGTGGCAATGGGGGGTTAAGGGGCATTGGGCCAAGATTGAGGCTTGAGGCATGAGTGACATAGCGGGCACGGGGTGAAATGGTGAGCACGGAGGCACGGGCATATGAAGCATGGGGCACAAGGGACCCTAGAGATGTCAGTGGCCCGAAAGCTGGTTGGGAATGGGGGGCACAGAAGAGGAATTGATGAACATAGAGATCACGGGGACCATAATGAATAACTGGATAAATGGCATCATGGGAGAATGGGTGAAAAAGGAACATGGGGGGCACAAGGTCCGGGAGCATGGGGGTTACTCGGGCCCTATGGGTTGAGCTACAGGAAACACTGGACCCGAGAGGTTGAACGGGGACTCGGGGAGGCATGGGGACACGGAGAGTGTAGGGGACACGGCGAGTGTGGGGGAATGGGTGGGCATAGGGGTCCAGGGTGAAGGAGTATACAGTATTAAAGGGCTAATGTTGGATTGAACTATTTTATTGACTTGAGTATTCAAACTTATTATGAACATATTTAAGGTTAAAACTATTTTTACCGAGTCCGGTTGTACAATAGTGCAAAAGCGCTTTCCCCATAAAATAGACGACTGCATTTTAGTAAAGGGGAGATTATTGGTAAATTACTGATTTGATAATCTGATAATCAAGTCAAAAATGTTTCGTCAAGATCAGGTAATATTTTATTAGAAAATCCAAACGTATTATCATACTACAACTTGAGATGAAATAGAGTATTTGTGCAAGGAGGTGATGAATTGAAACTTATTTTTTTGGAGACAACATCACCATTTTGATTTTTAGGGGCCTTTGCCCCTACAATCCCCTAGTATTTTTATAAAAGTATTAGGTTAGCGGATTTATTATTTTTACTATAATTACAAAACTACGTTAAAGTTATTCATGATTAAAATTGTATACATTATTTCTACTTTAATTCATACATTGAAGACTTTTTAACGAAGTTAATTAAACAATTTACTAATTGCTATTTATTACTAGTTTAAGTAAAAAATAATATTTTACACAGTTAGAATAAGTTATATTTTAATGAAAGTGACAGAATAACACTTCACTTCTCTAGAAAAGTAGCAGGTGTGTCCGAAGAAAACTAAATCATCTGTTATTTTATTTGTTGACCCAACAAGAAAGTTTAGAACAACAGTTTGATCTTAGAGCCGACATGTAGGACGCTGCCTTCTGTTTTGCCCTTTTATTGCAATTGATCTGGTTTTCATCTTTCGTATTTGGTACGTTTTATACAATGTATAATAACATTATGTTATTTTAATGTATTTTATTTCTTTGATGCTATTGTTGTTTAAATGTGTTGTTCAATTGTGTATTATCATAACAGGCCTGGTATTATCATAACCAAGCACAATACCAAATATAGGTCTAGCCAGTCTTGATTTTAACAAGTATACATCTAAAAGGAAAAGTTTGAAAACCTAAAAAACACAAACGATATAAAATTAGAATTTTTGGTAATTTAATAGATTTAGAAGTTTATACGATAATCTTGAAAGGCTGTGTGTTGAAATCAATAAAGTATCGATCATGATTAATAATTGGCATGTGAAGACTTCAATGAAGAGGTTTTCGGTATTAAGTAAAGGAAGGAGAGAAAGTTTTCGGAGCAAAGTTGGGGCTTAGTGTTTTAACTAATAAACCACTCACATTCATAATCAAGTTTGGAAACAAATTAACACAGCAAGTTTGACGTAGTTTTACCTCGTTGCCCAAGATGGAGTGGGAGTTATTTTAATGTGAAACTTTTTTACTTATTGAGAGATTTAGTTTTCTATAAGGTTGCTGAATGAAAAATGAATCAATGATAAGGTACCAGTGATTTAGTGTAAGGGGTGAATACTCACCAACAGGACTTTCTTCGTTCCAAAACGAGTCATCAAGGGTGTAATCTGCTTCTGAAACAGAGTGAGGTTTGAATTTATAAAAAACCCAATTAAAGTAATCGGAAAAATTTGGAGTAAATGTGATAATATATCTTCCTTTCATTGGGAAGGAGGAGTTGTGGTCATTTTCAATATGATCTCAGGCAGACAAGATATACACTCCCAAACTGGATTTTTTTAAACCTCTTGTATAAAGTAACAGGTGTTAGGATTACTTTACTTTTTTTAAGAATTTCTATTAAATATTCAATGGAGGTTTCCACTGTTGAATATGTTAAGTGCAATTGTTTATTTTTTCAACAAAGTTTTCGTTAATTACGGGACTCTCTGAAGACATTTATTAGAACACATTTTTTATTAGTTTTTGGCACAGTCTTAAGCTACGCGCGCACTGGAGACGGCATGACGGTATGGCACAGATATAGCGGCATGGATTGGTGGGCGTTACAGCAATTTCCAAATAAAAAGTCAGTCACATTGAATCTTATGATAGTGCACGAACTAGAGGAACATGAGTCATCCCTACTACTTAGATTTTTGTAAATAAAATAAATATAGAAGTATTGTTTTTATCTTATTACTACCCCTTCTTCGTTTTATAAGAAATTAACTTATTACCCCTTATTCCTTTTTCACATGATTATTACTTACCGAATTTTCCTTCCATACGATCTCTTTTAAAGGAAAGTTGGGATATCTGGGACGGCGGAACGGAGGATGTCCGCCAGTGCGCGCGCCCCCTGGGCTCTAAAAACTTCCGTCAGGACTGAGCCAGTATGCACTGAGATTTTTAGTATATTTTATGAAGTTTTATAAAAAGTCACACTTATAATTAGTTAAGCTTGAAATGGATAGTTATAATAGTTAAGTTGAAATGGATTATAATTGTTAATTAGTAAGATTGATATGGAATGAAAGGGGAACTTTTTTTTAAAGAAAATTGTCTTCCTGAATTAAATTTCTACCAATTATTAATGTCCTAAGTTTTGTGTAATAGCCATGCAAACAGTTCTAACCTTCAACAACGCGGTTGGAAATTTTAAAACTTGAATGTATACTTAATACCGGTAGTTTATTTGTAATATTTTATCAACAAAAATTTACAATAAAACCTGACTGATATATGTAATTGATCTCTGTAAAATTGGTGTAAAATATAAAAACCATCACGACAAACTTTTTTCAAGAAATATAATACCAAAACTAACGAATTGATTTGGAATTGATGTAAACACAATCCTCACGTGGACGAAGCGTTCCCAGGGGATGAATCTGGTCTCTACAAATTATGACTCTCATCTCCCTCAGAATTTATCGCTCGATTTCAGCGCCGCTCCCGCGTGCCACCTGGTCCCGGCGCTGATAACGTGTGTGCGCCTACCCCTACACCCTCCCCCCCACCCAACCGACATAGATAAGCTGCTCCGACTTATCACCCTCGCTGCCGAGACAAGGAGAGGCAACGTGGGACTGAACAATCAGGTTGTAGGATAGCTATATAGAGGATTGTGCATTTAGCTTTGGATTCATTGGAGAGGTAAAAACTATATATACACTTAAATACTTGATATCTCAGAGAGAGCTTTTTTTATTTATTCATAATTTTAAACAGGTTTATCCACTCACATATAGTACATGAATCATGTTTATTGAAACTAGATATTTTAATAGACTAAAAAAGAGGAAGGACAAAATATTCACTCAAAAATCTGCGACAAAGTGCGATTTAAATAATTCAAATTCAAAACGATCATAACTATGCTAGTCAGCATGTACTATACTAGTTTGATTTTTAATGCAGTTCAATTATATTTGCATTCTTTGTTATGTTTTCCGGATGACATCGATAAAAATAATTCACTGTGTTTCAAATGATCTATGAAGCTCGCAGTTATTTTCAAAATAGTTGAGGCAACAATATCATTGTTCTTTAAATTTATTGTTTTTATGTTTTTTATATTTCAGAAAAAATCGAATTTTATGTTTTTAAATAGTTTAGTTTAGTATGTTTAAGTTTAGAATATTGTATAGCTCTAAAACCAATGAATAAATTTTAAGACGACAGTGTACATAATATTAAATTCTTTTGAGAGGAACATATTATTTGAAGGTTGGAAGTATTATAATAATATGACTAATTACAACTAGTGAACGTAAACCTAGTTACTGTATAAACATTCATACCGTAGTTAGGAATTAAGAATCACACAATTAAAGTAATCCAGACGTGGATATTGTTTAACGAAAACATTTAATTTTTCGGTGTGTGAAGTCACTTTTCGTAAAGTATGTGTGAACTTCTCTGAAGAGAAATGAAAATATAAAGTGAAGCGTGGAGAAATGTTTCTATGAAAACCAATCGTACACTCAAAAGAACCAATTCACATTGATGATTGGATTTAGGTTTGACGGCACTATTGGACGGGTTAGCATAAAAGCCGAATCAGCTTTGGCGTTTTCAGGGAAGAAATCCGCGTGAAGAAGATGAAAGGAGGAGTTTCAACGGAAACTACCTAGCCAAGCCGTGCAGCCGAGGTGCTTTTGGAAACGTTTCCTTTATTTCTTATTTCAATAATCCGTATTAATGTGGGTTGTGGATGAATAGCATTTTTATATTTCCTTAAAGTGTTTCTACAGCATACTTATACATGTTCTACTCTAACACATATTTAGTTTTAATTACTATACCTACCTCTAAAGAATTAGTATACATATATTACAATTATTTATTATGCTGTATGAAACTTATAACCTAAGGGTCATTCACTATATATACACTTAAGAGCGTAAGAGGTCTAAGAACCTATGTATACAGTGGGTCTATACTGTCGATCTTCATCGTGTTACATGCTGACTACTGTACAACCTACGTAATTTAAGAGGCATTGAAGCTGTATTGAATTCTCATTTGTCAAATTTATAGACAGACTTTAAAAGTAGGTACTAATTTTTTGAAAACATGTTTACAACGATAACTTTTTTGTTACATTTTGTTCATACAGTGTTATAATACTAGAAACAAATTAAACATCAATAGGATAGTTCATAAAGTTGCAACAGAAAGGTTTTACTATTCTGAAATATTTATAACTAATACCTGTTTGGATTAAGAAGCTATCTGGGGTATTCGTATCCAACAGTCAATTTATGAAGTAAATCAAATGCAAGTACCTCTAATAGGGTATAGCTTTATGAAAAACGTCTCAGATTGTGAACTGGTCAGATAAAATCAGAAACAACTGACAATGACCTTTACTCATAGGGTAGACTATCGAGGGTGTTATAGAACATGTTATCACTTCTCATTCCACCATTTGCCTTAAGTGTTCTAAAGAGATATTCTGTAAGCCCTACGATGTTTTTTTATGAAAAATGAAAATAAATAAGTATACAGTATTTTTAATTTAATTGTAATAGCAGGGCTCAGTAAAGAGGGAAATAAGTTGAAGTTGTAATAAATGTTTTAAAACACAAAATTTCTACGAGCAATAAAATCTAAAAATTAGAGAGCTAATTTAGAGAACTAAATATAAAAAATAATAATTGTTTATTTAGTTACGTTGGAAAATACCGCAACAACTTTCGATTTCATGCGATCATCAAAAGAAGTGTTAGTGCGCTCGTTTTCAAAGACTGGGCGTAATAACTGTCCAGTATGGAAATGCAGCCTCGTTGACCATTGGAACATAAACGAGAGTTGTTGGTAGTTCCTTTAATCAAAGTTTCGATTGGTCCATTCTGTCCGACTCCATCCAATCAGCCGCCTCTAAATACGTTTGCTATAGTTTGTTTATTTAGACTGGGTTTGCTTGAGATCAAATAATGGTTTGTATCCCTACCAAACGTACGTTCAGTGCAACACACGGACTAATAAAACGGCTATCTGCAAAAAAGGTAAATATTACAAAGAAATGTAAAATACGTTTGTAAAATAATAATTGAGCATTAGTACACCAATTGCCATTGTTAAAAGGAATTGTCATCAGAAGTTAAGGGCAAAGATTAATTATTTAAATCATCACCTCTCTGAAAAACAAAACTTTGAAGTATTTATTTCTCTACATATATTTATTTATTTCAAAGGTTACGCCATTTTAAATTATTCAATGCATGCCAACAAGATGATGGAATAGACAATAACACTAATTGACTTAACACTAAATAACAATAACATGCAAATTCATAACAAATAAAACAACTTTAAAATCTAAATAAATAACAGTGGTTTACATCTTTAGACGAGTAACCGTAATATCTCAATACAATTGAAAATTTAATTTTATGAATAATATAAATTTTATAATAAAAACAAACACCCGTAGCTAAACAAGAAAATAATTTACTACAATAGACAACAGCCACGAACCGAGAAACACTGGTATTTCACATTTTCTCTCATGTGGTCCTCTAGAGGCACCACCTAAAATTCACAACACAACACTGGATAATTAACGACACATGAACTGAGTAACTTCGCTCTTTAAAGAGGCATGCATATTTCTGAAGAAGTCGATAGAAGGAGGAAACTCATTGCCAATCCTCAGGAGTCTTTAGATCCCATGTTTTACGGTATAGTTAGTAGGCAGGATTTTGATCTCATGCATACAGATATGGAGTTCAGTTGACTCACTATCTGGTCAGTCTATGATGCCTTCAACCAGTCTGTGTAGAAAAAGTAGATAATTTGTCTTGCGTCCTAGTTGAAGTGGCTGTATACTAAACAAACTGATCTTGAGTTTTTTTTATGGGACTTTATGAAAGAGGTAACCAAGTCTCAACCCCAACACGCTAATGAATATAGTCTGTATTTGGTTCAAAATATAATTCGAACAGCCTGGTATGGGGCAGACCTCCGAGCAACACTCAAGAACCGGACGCATCAAGGACTTGTAAAGCAAAAAAATGGGATATAGGGGATCTCATAGTTGAACGAAGAATAAAGCCAAGTAAAGATGATGCTCTAGAAGATACATGTAATAAATGATCGAAGGGACTTAAGGTGAAATTTGTAAAAATCTCTGATCTTGTCCACCACTCTGAGATTTGTGCTACAGATGTTGACGTTATAAATGTGAAAATGTGAGTCACAGCACTTCGACTAAAGGTTCGACACTCTACTTCGAACACTCACTCTACACTCTAAAACATTTCAATCCGAGGCGTTAAACATGCACCAATTGCTTATGTTATTAAGAGAGGCTTGAAGTTCATCCTACATTTGAGTAGAGGTCACTCTACAGAATATCTTGATGTCATAAGCAGAAGTAAGGAAATTGGACTTGATGACTTGCGATATGTCGTTGATGAAAATGCTAAAGCAAAAGTGGGAACTTTGGGGTACACTAGATGTCATAAAAAAGTGATTTGAAAAAGTTCTATCCAACTTCACCACAAGGGTGCGATTCGTCAAATAGCTTTGGAGCCATTAAAGCAGAGGCCCAAAAAATACGCGTCCTTCAAGCTTAGCAATTAGCAGGTGATGGTTTATTTTATCAAAGGCCTTGTTAAATACAAGTAAACACAGTCAACTTAAGATGATTTCACAAAAGCACTCATAAAGTAATCTTGAAATAGTGGTCGACCGGCCTCGAAGAAATGCATGAGAAAATCAATCAAGAACTAGACTTTTATAGATCTTCGCCAAGGCTGATTGAATAGCAATGGGCCTGTAGTTTTTAATATTTCTGCGGCTAGATTTCAAAATAGGAACCATACAGCTTCTCTTCAGGAAGGAAGGAAAAACCCACTCAGAAAGAAGTGTCTTTGAGTAGATTGAGAGACGGGGTGCAATCACTGGAGCACAGTAAACTTTCATTCAGCAGGTGGGATATCGTGCGGACGTGGGCATAAGTATATTATGATCTAAGCTTAATAGCTTTTGTTGAATGTACAGTGTAAGGCCGAGAAATTGCAGTTATTAGTTATTTAATTAAATTTAAAATCAAAGTTAGGGATCGGGGTGTCATCAGTTCCAAAGACGGATGTAAAATAATGAGAACAGAGATTGCAATTTAAAACAGTTCCACGGCTTCATCAGAATCAAGTACCATTGAGGACTGAAAATATGAGGATCTCTACCGGGTGTTTACAAAAGGCCAAAATGACCTAACTTCTAGTAATTGTTTCGCCTTTTCAACAATTATTGTGTATAACCAATTTATCAGTGAAAAATTTGTACGCATGTTTAATCCTCACTTTTTAAAATGTGAGTGACGTTGGTACCACAAAAACACTTTTTCTAAAACGTAATGAATATTGCTTCTTACAAATTGTTCTGTTAACCAATTAATTATTACTGAATAAAATCAAAATTTAAAATTTAAATACGGTTATGCTACACAATTATACACAAGATTAACCTACATCTGCTTTCTATGATTAATCAAATAATTATATATAGTTTGTTAATTATGTGAAAGAGGTTCAACCAAATAGAAATAAAAAGCTACAGTGAATTTACATACATTTTAACACAAATTTTAATGTTTTTTTTAAACTATATGAAAATTATCGAACCAAGTGTTTATTTTCTAGTAAAGGATACCCAGCAAGCGTTACGTGAAAGTTATTGCTCTAGAAGTCTTCTGAGGATTAAACTCTTAGAGAGGATTAGTAAAGGATTACGTTTTAAGCAGAAACATGTCCTTTGAGACATCCTTGGTGTTTGTATAGCTTAAGTAATAAATACCGTCTGCAGTCAAGAAAACATCTGGCGGAAAACTTTCTTTCCTGTTTTAACTGTATTTCAATTTAAATTAAGTTGTTTAAACTTTTCGTTCCCATGAAAATAACTGAAAAGTTAATAAGCTGGTATTACAAACGTGGATAAAAAATAAAAGGTTTCATAATTACACTAGAAAATTTGATTTTTATACTAATAAAATATTGATTATTTTAGTACAACTTTCTTGTTTTGGCATTTGTCAATTAAATGTGTATTATCAATGTTGTACAATTTTAAAAGAACCCACTCACCAAACTAAGAAATGTAAATACGTATAAGATGGTGCCAACAAACAACATCCCTTAGGATTCAAGCAATACTTAATTTACAGTGTACTTAATTGATACCTAAAGTTTTACATTTTCATTCTAAATATTTCAAAACCTAGAGACACAGCTCGATGCAAAATTAGAAAAATTAAACATTAAAAATTATCCACCATTTATCTGCATTTTTCATACATCACAACAGTTCTCTGAACTCAATGCATTGACTGTTTTCATTACGTACATCCATGGAATCAAATATGGCTTGACAAATAATGCTGATACTTCGGCACGATGCATTTATCATCAAATAACCTGTTCTGAACAATTTGTTATTTACTTTTCGTTGTTTTATATTTTATATTTGTACTTCCTAAATATGAGACCGACGCTGATTGTTACCTTTTTATACACGATTTTCATGGTTGGCCAACGAAAGTCCTTCTGAACTAAACAACCTTTTAAAGATCAAGGAACATATTTATGCAACTACTGCTTAGCTTAAGCTTAAGCTTCACATGTTAGACACATTACCATCTAGTTCATTTTGGCAAATGAAAACTGGTATATATCTGGATACACTCTGTATATTAGTGTAATAATATCCGTTGTCATAGAAATAGCACAGCTGAGTCGCCAGACAAATCCGCCATCATCCGGTATTACTTTGGAACATTCTGGTCGCATCCCGCCCTGCAGGTATTTCAAAATACTGGAGCTTATCAATTTGCTTATAACTGTATAAAACGTACATCCCTTGTGAATCACACAGACATTTTTTAATTTTTATTATATTTTGGTTCATAATTTAATTTTTTCTCAACTGTAAACGACAAAGAATTTTGAAACCAGTATTTAAATTATTGCTTAAAAAACTCAGTTTTTACACAGGAACTAAAAAAATTAACTTTTAGTAACAAGTTTAACTTTGTGCATAGGTTTTTAATTATAAAAGTAAAAATACAATACGTTAAAATGAAATCAATAAATTTGATCTATGCCTAGTTTACCTGTGCAGCATACATGGGCCACATTCATAGATTGGGTTAACATGTCAGTATTTTGATTGCTCCTATTATATTTGTAACATGCTTTTCTCTGTTATTCAACGTTTAATTTTACCATGAAGAGTTATTTAGTGAGAAATTATTATACAGGGTTTCACAAAAAAGTGTACCTGGCTATACAGGAAGTGATTTTACATGCAAAAATAAGTCAAAAATAAAGAATAACAATTTTTGGATTTCGGCTTAGTTTAGCCGTAATCCGCCATTTTGTTTTTTATACATAATAATTTTTATTTCCGTGACTGTTCGTTGTATTAAGTTCAAATTTTGCATGAACCTTTATAACAGCAATGTCCATTTTCTGGAAAAAAATTATTTTTGTCCAAAGTGTATTTTCAAAATGGCGGCCATTTTAAATTTTTAAATTCAAATATCTCAAAACCGGTAAATTTTATCAAAATTTTACAAGACACAAAAAATTTGACAAATAAAATTACCTAACTAATGGTACCAAGGTTGTAAGGATCGAACAACAAATAACGGAGTGATTGCCATTTGTATGCATAAAATCATTGATTTTCCATTAAAATGCATGCAAATTTAGGTTAATTTTTAAGAAAAATCTCAATGACTCCATTATTTGTCGTCAGATCCTTACAAATTTGGTATCATTAGTTAGGTAATTTTATTTGTCAACTTTTTTGTTACTTGTAAAATTTTGATAAAATTTACCGGTTTTGAGATATTTGAGTTTAAAAATTTAAAATGGCCGCCATTTTGAAAATGCACATCGGACAAAAACAATTTTTTTCCTGATAACGGACATTGCTGTCATAAGGGTTCATGCCAAATATGAACTTAATACAACAAACAGTCACGGAAATAAAAATTATTATGTATAAAAAAACAAAATGGCGGATTACGGCTAAACTAAGCCGAAATCCAAAAACTGTTATTCTTTATTTTTGACTTATTTTTGCATGTAGAATCAGGTCCTGTATAGCCAGGTACATTTTTTTGTGACACCCTGTATAAACTATCTCCCATTCCAATTTTATAAACGAAATTTATTGGATGAGCGTTGACTTTAAAATAGATACCACTCAAATCTAAGACTTACCTTCAAAACTATGAAATGAAAAGAAATTTGTTGATATCTTGAATTCTACAATTGGTCAAGGAATAAGGGAGGAGTTGCTTTCATATGACACGCTTCACGTTGTATTTTAGGGCTTTTAAAATGAACATTATTTACTATGAAAGACCAAAGTCAATATGTCATTCTTTTATAAAAAGCACGTGTAAAGATTTAAAATATAATGGACTTAACATAAATTTTTGATAATTACGACCCTGAAATTATCTTTTGGTAGTATTGATCGCAGCTGCTTACTCTACTTAGCATATTATAAAGCTTAACAAAGGATAATGGGCCATGAAAGGATCTTTATCACTGATATTTATGGAGTGCCGTACAACAGTATACAGTAATAAATGTGTTCCACCCACTAACTATAGTGCACGCTTTCTCACCATCCTATTGTTAAGGTTTGATTGATAACATGTCTCCTTGGTCCTAATTAATATTATTCAATTGTAATTAATTTGTACTACATGAATTTTCTGACTACGTATATGTTCATATAAAATTGTTACTAATGATCTATGCATATATTTTTTGCTAAATTATCTAAATTCGTACCGGCAAATTTTATATCTCCAAAACAAAAAATGCTGTTATAAAAATCAGCTTCTCACTTGATCGTGGGAAAACATAGAATACTTTAATTCTTTTCCTTAGAGTGCCAGTTCAAGATTTTATAGTCAAACTATTAGAAAAAGTGTTCAAAAGTAAATAACGTGTAACGATATCTGTCAGTTTGTTTTTGTTATGAATTCAATAAGGAAATGTTTGTGTCGTTAAATCAAGCTACTGATTAAATAGTGGAATTAAATAGTGATAGTTATCTAGTTTTTTTAATGTTATTTGTGTACTTACATTTAGTTTGTAGGTCTATTTGCTACTGCATAAAACACATGTTTCGAAATATTTGTTATTATATTGAATTTATGGTAAATTAATCCAAACTGTATTTGAACATAGAATTATGATGTTTATATTGAGCTTAACATTTTAGCACAAATCTACTACTTTAAATTGTACGTAAAATGGCCTATCCTGCAGAGAAAAAAATGGTAAAATGTTTGGGTGTTTCGGAAGCTGGGTTGTTTGCTCCCCACGTAGCAACTTTGCCAATATCCTGACCCTAGACTGCGTCGCCTAACTTGATAAGCATTTCATGTCACACAAAATGTGACTTTATCATAAGACTAAGCTTATGTGTCATAATATTTTAGTAATAATCTCTTAAGGATTGATCAAAGTATCAATATTCATTTACTTAAACACAATCACAGTGATAAACCTTTAAAGTCTGAATCTATTTGGGCAGTTTTTGTATCCCATCCATTCAATAATACTTTCGAAGTTATTCTTAATAAGTAATAATTATTCGTTCAAGTGATGTGAAGTAAAAATTATAATGTAATGCAACTTTATTGAGCTTTTTAAATGTACGTCTTAAAAGCTATACAATATGGGCTCTTACAACGCAATGACAATTTACAATTTTCTTTAATATAGGCCTATGTTAAACAGTAATGGCTAAAATATTTCACAAGTATAATAAAAAGATATTTCTATAATCGTTAAAATAGCTTACATTGTTCAATTTTATATTTGTGAAAACTAATTGGTAATTATAGACGCAATAAGTGTAATGCAAAGGTTGAAATATTCAATATATAAAAATTTGCTAGTAGATTTTTATTTTATTTATTTATTTATTTTTTAATATAAGGTTGGTGGCCCTCTTTTTACCTTACTTTGAACCGTCCACATAGACTATTCATCTGTGCGTAGATCGTTATTAGACCAAGTAAGGGGGTGAGTCACTACAGTACAGAGGTGAAAGGTACTGATAAAAGTCACTGGTAGAACGCGGATTCGAACCCACAACATCCCTGCCATAGTCCCGAAGTCTGGTGTCCAAACTACTACGCCACCGACTCACCCTGTAGGTTTTATTTTTGCAAGAAAACTACAGTGAATTATTCAAAAGTTTTTTTTATATTTGTACTTTTTCAAAATTATGCTTAGTAGAACTTAAAAATTATATAAAAGATAAAAAACAAAAAATTGAATCCAAATTTAAAATTTGCCTATTAAAGCTGTATAGCTGACAGATGCCAAAATTTCTTTTAATTTTCTTAATAACTATTTAGTTTTTATAACTTTTTAAGGGACCCCATCATCAGTTATACATTACAACATCAGTTACCCTTAGAACAATGTATGGTTGCCAAAATTAAAAAATTACTGTTTAGTTAATAACAAACTCTCTAGCAATACTATTATATAAAAAATATTCATAATTACTTGAATATTTCTAGGCCAACTCAACGGATCAGTTATTACAATGGCTTTTAATGTCCTTACTCACAATGACAATTTAATGTTTGGACTTAACAATATAATGAACATTATTTAAGTCCTAATGCTTAGTTAAGCATTTATTTAAGTAAATGTAACACATTTGGTTACATTTTCTTTCTTAAATATCTTAATTATTACTGAAATATTTGTAAAATATTTTATATAACCCCATAAAGTACAGTGATTTCAGTAATTTTGTATGTGTATACGACTGGTCATCAAATGTACCAAAGCTCGGCAAACCAGTTTGAAAAGCAGATTTGCTATCGCATTTGTTCTATATTCATCGTCATGTTTCAATTTCACTGCATCTTTCTAGCAACCCTGTTAACTATGGTTTTGGTAAAACTATTTGTATATTTTCGGTTAGTCATAAAACATAAATATTTTTTCTACAAATAACTTTAATTTTACTCAATGAAAATAAGAGTAATTTCAGAATGAATAACTTGTAGCATACAGCTTCTTCAATCTGAAGCCCCTAGGCCGATGAGGAGGGAGTAGCAAGAAGTCGCATCCGGTACCCGTCCATCGATGGCGGAACTTTAGCAATATCCGGCGTCAACTTTGGCCAGATTCTGACTGATAAACGGAAAGGAGACAATCGCTCGTGGGCTCGGACTCCCACCGTGCGCAGGTGTGCGAGTGCGAGGTGATGAACCGTTCATAATACGAACTGAATTGCTTGCAATATTAAAACTACGCTTGAAGACTGCTTAGTAAAATTAATGATTTTTTACAAATAGTCTATAAACGATAATATTTGTTGTGCATTGTTGTATAAGAGTATATAACAAAAATATATGAATATTGGTGTGTTATTAAAATTATGATATTTTGGTAAATATTTTATTAAAATGAAATAAAATTAAATGAAAAATGTTGGTGTGTATTTAGGTCTGTATGTACTAGTTAAACTCCAACAGTCTGAATCAGAACAGTAAAACTACCAAAATATCCTCTTTCAGATCGGTTAGTACTCAGATGTTTTCCTTCACCTTGTGAATTGGCTCATTTACAACAAAGGAGCAGGTTTCAGGCGCATCGTCCTAATGTCGCATTACGGTACCGGATGAAATTGTGTTTTACATAGCGCCTTCAACCCTTGTTGTGTGTTAGGCGTACAACACTATATATACGGTACTGTGGGTGCTTATACAACACGACGCGGGACATGTCGCATTCATAAGATTGGATTGACATATCAATATAGTTTAATTGCTCCTATTCTACTTACACATGTGTTCTGATACTGGTTTACTATTGACAGTTGATTTACTTTTGAGATCAATCAAACTGTTACCTACGCTAACATCATGGAAAAAGAACTTAAAACGCTGCTCACTACCTTCGAAATAGAAAAATCCAAAAGACGTATTTCAAGACTACGTAATTTTTAACCCCTCAACTGTTAATATTGGCTCAGAAGGAGTTTATTATGTATAAAATCTGGCTTTAGGTGTAATATAATATTTAAGACATAAAATAAATATAGACATAAAATAAATAAATAAAATAAATAAATATAGACATAAAATTAATAACATTAATCTTCACATGATGTAATAAAATATTTTATATAAGAAAGGTAAAACCAGTTAAAAAGTTATTTGAAACGGATGTTATGTTTAGAAAAACTTAAGACAACAATAGTATATTTCGCCACTAGTCCGGAAAGTGGTTGTTACCAGTGGAAAATCGAGGTGAAACTTGAATTCGATCGAGCACCGGTATACCACTTTCGGACGAGTTACGAACAGTACCTTTGCATCATACCACCTTTAATAACCGGTTTAATACCTATACAGTTAGTATAAGAGTTAATAAATTTTGACCTATATACTCACTCTTAATTTGTAATTTGTTTTATTTGAATTTTTGTCAGATGTAAGCTTAAAGAAAACTTAATTAACTTGGTTAGGTGTCCTACTATTTTCCAGGCTGTTTACCCAACCCATCGGAAACCGACTAGTTTCGATCACAGATGACTGTTTCGAAAACAATGTTTATCGAAAGGGTGTGATGAAAAGGTTTTTTTTTTTTTTTTTTTTTTTAGGCAGTCCAAACTGATAAGATTTTAGTAGTCACCCTGCGGAAATCGAATCAGTAACCTCTTGAACTAAAGTCCAGATGCTAACCGTTAGACCATCTAGATTCCCAGTGACTTCTGAATAACTTGGTAACGTTCGGAGTGGGAGTTGCGAAACCCCCTGTATAAATAAATGATAGCAGGTGTAATTAGTGGCAGGCCCGGGAGGCCAACAGGTCGGCGGCGGCGCGCGGTCGTGCCCGTACTGCTAGTGGACGCTGATTATCCGATATTGGCGGCCATTGTGCATAAACTTCACCTGTTACCGGGCCTATCGTCCTGACATTACGCCAATTATAATTGTCTGTGATTACAATTACAACTATGAAGACACTTCAACTATGTTGCTAAGTAAAAATGTTATGTGAAACTGATCTTTAAAAACTTTTCAATATTCAAAAAAGTGCAGTCCGAATAATGTTTTGTCTCATCATCGACAGTCCTGCAGATCAGTATTTAAAAGTAATAATATTCTAAAATTTTCCTCTATTTTTATTTTAGAATCATTGACTTTTCTAAAAAAGAATGCACACCTTTTCAAATCCAGAGACCTTCCTCTTCACAGTAACAACCTAAGAAATAATAGTAACCTGCGATATCCCAAATCTAGGAGCACATTTCATCAGAATCAAGTCTACTCCACCTTTCTTCGTTTGTTCCCTCCCTTCCTCCTTTATTTTAAAGCTGAAGAAGACAAAAAAATTTAGGCATTGCTTAAGAAAGGAATTTTACAGTGTCTTTAACTAAAGAAATAATGACTAATTGAAAAGAACCGGTTACTACCAATTGTCAATGTACGTCCTATAAGTTTATAAGTAAGCAATATAATAAGAAGTCAATTGATGGTTGTATGAGTTCATGTAGTGATATTAGGACCATGTTGGTGTCTTTAGTGAGCATGTAAACATTTAAAGATATAATGGTTGTGAAGAATCGACTGTCTTAGTCGAAACAAAATCACACAAAATTGTACAATATTCATCCTTACTTAAGAGTTGACGAAATATACATAAGGTGGCTGGGAGTCTGTCAAAGTAACTATAACACTCCCTTTACGCACCTTTTTCCTATTAGGATTCCATGGGACTTAGTATTTAGGACTATTTTAATAGGTTTTTAGGCAGATATTAGTTACTCCACCCTTAGTGAATTTTATTTTAAATTTAATAAATTTGTATTTTTAATATACAAGATGACTTATTTGCCAGGACTAGGACTCAATATCTTTGTCAGGAATCAACAAACTATAATTAATTAGTAAAATATTTTTTTTACATAGTTACCATAGAAACTATAGTTTAATTTAAACTACTTAAATTTCAGAAAATATAGTGAAAGATTCGTGGCGTCTATTATACAGACAGACGTGAATTTGGAGTGGCAACGGTATCTGGTAATGTAATAAGTGGTAATGGATTATGGGTAAGTGGTAAACAATTTTTTATTTTTTCAATTTGCTAACTAGATTTCTAATTTTTTGCCTGGATTTAATTAAATAAAAACTGTTAAATTTTATTACTACATTTTATAATAACTAAATTAAATTATTACATTTGATTTGACTAAATTCTAAATTTCAAACCAAGACAATCCATTACAAGAAACTATAATACTTAATCTAGTAATTCGATGCATTTTTATAACAGTGTACAAATTCTATAGTCTCTAGTTGAGTGTAAAATGTTAATATCGCTGCGTGAGTTTAATATAAAACAAACTGGTCCGGGATGCCAAGTGATAACTTTCAACGAATACAGACTCATGAAATTTTTTTAATTTTGTCTTTGGAGCCCAGAAGAAAATAAATTGCTGATGCTATGATTACTTCTCCCAATTGCCACCGGAAGCATTTCTTCTAAATTGTTGAAAAGAGCAAATTAAAAAAAAATTAAAACAACAACAAATGTTTTACTATTCAGCAAATCAGCATAATCCTTATGTAAAAATTTAATCCTGGTGGTGCTATCTTTTCTTGGGTGGCGTTCTCACTTCCCCTTGAGGATGTCCCTAATTATTTGGCTCTGTATACATTGATATTATAAAACTGCAGAGACCTCGAACATAGAGATTCAGCGTGCGTGCTTGGCAGAGAGTGGAATTAATTGTGAATATGAAAACCAAATACATTCCACGATGAGAGCACATTACTTAAATGATGTGTGCAGAAACATCCAGGGGAATCTTTTTAAAAATAAAATAATTGATTAGATTACTTGCCACGCAAAAGTACATCGTCAATTTTTTGGTTTTGTTTGAAAGTGATTAAAGTGATTAATTCTAATTTTCAGTCAGTGGTAATGTTTATTCATAGTTATATCCAGTTTTTAGAGCATGTCAAGTTTGAACTTAGTAATTCTGTCATAGTACCTAAGCTGTGTGCCAAAGTTCCGCTGTTCGGCACTAGATAGCGAAGGAGGCGTACAAATCCAACGGAGGAAACTAACCCGACTATGAATGTTAGATGTTCCTTCCCCGTAGGATTTTTACAAACACAATACTCCTAATGATGAATTTTTTTTCAAAAGCTTAAAGGTTTGTTAAGGTTCATTGATAAATTCTGATCTGCAAAATATAAAAATTATACATCATGACCAACATTTTGTAAGCAATATTATTTTACTCTGAGGTGAGTTAATTCTAATATATATTTGTAATTTGTTTCATGTCGTGTCGTGCCCCTGAGTGCTGTTGGCCTGACCGTTCCTGCAAATTAACGAGTTTTGGGACATCATGTTCTTGTGGTGTGAGGAACTCCGAAATCAATTGAATCTGCGTCTCTTACAGTCCTAAGTTATGTAGAGGATGTCAAAAATGTCCACCCCGGTTTGCAAATAAACGCCTAACTCCACAATGTATTTTTCATCGAATTTTGTAAAGTAAAATAATTAATGCTACGAGTTAAAGATTTTATAACCATTTTTTATAACTTAACTACTTATACTTCATTCATTTCTATGGCAAGTTATTATAACATTAAAATTACATAAAATATTTTTCTGTCATTGGAATGGAGGTGTAGGGATAGGATTTGTTCATCTGAGAGCGAAACAAAATTATGTTGCTATGGGATCGTGATTTTATATTCGTTTTAGCTTCTAATAAAAATACATCAAACCATAAATGACTATCGATTAACAAATATTTTAATAACACCGTCTTGAAATAAAACCTATTTCCCACTATCATGTTGTTCCTGGGATGGATAAATAAATAAACAATTCCCAAAAGGAAATTAGGAAGTACGTATGGCAACAAATCTTTTACAAAATATTATTGTCATATCCCTAATATAACACATTCCTTATCAAATACTGACAGTAATGACATAATAAACATATTCATCAATACAAACTATTCACAGCTATGATATATTGGTCGAAAGATACAGCCATCCTACGTAACAACGACCAATTAGCTGGAGAGAGATTACTTTCGCCAGCAGTCCGTGTCTTTGAAGTGAGTATTACACATGGAAGTATGGAATAAAGGAAAAGTTAATTACAGTGTTGGCGAGGGAGTGGGCGCGGGGCGGCGCGTCCCGGCGTCCCATTGTAGGGACGGCGGCGTCCCCACGGCAACCATTGTGTCGCCTAATGCCATTCGACCGGATCATGCCGGCCGTGTATAATTATTGGTGATTTTAATCTTACGTGTTCCGCAGTATTATGGCCTCCGAAATGAGGATGCTGTTGTTCATTTGGTGTCTGTAGTGATACCGTGGATTTATCAAACCAACGTGCAATGAAACCAACGTAAATGTAATCTTATTGAATTTAAAAGAAACATTTTGCGAATGTATTTAAGATGTGTAATATATTAGATATAGTACTCAATTTGCTGGTTTGTGTATGGGGCTCAATTTAGCTCAATGTGGCAGCACTGTTGTAGCGTTACTTATGTATATGTGCTCTTTTATTAATAAATGCGATTGGCGGAGTTTTCCCTCCACACTCAGTTTCCACCAATCACGAATGGCGTTCCAACAGTGCCCTTGTTCCCTTTGTCGAGACGACCCTTCCAGAGAGATGATCAGCCATGTTGCCTGGCATAGTTTCTTCCTTTCCTAGCTCCGCCAGTTTTGTTATAACTTAATAATGTGTCTCATTTTCGATACCCTATTTAGGCCTAGTAGGTAGCAATAATCATGTGACAGTTTAGGACTTTACAGTGGCGACGAACTATGGTACGCGGCAGTATTAGAATTTGGAACTCGGTTTGTGTTGGTGCGTGTGACGCCAATAGGCCTAGCGATTGCGGAAGGGCAATCGTAACTGTACTGCGAGTTGAGTTGGGAAGGCAACTCCGAAGTGGCAGACAGTTGAACAGTGTAAGTTTTTAGTTATTGTAGTGGGAGTTCAATTTATGGACATAGACATTGTACCATTGTGTTTAGATACGCTTTTTGAAGAAATCAGCATGGCAGGTTTAATAGGCCACATGGGCCCGTTTGATGCAAGTGAAGAAACGTGGCAGTCCTATGTGGAAAGACTTGAAATATTCATTGATGCTAATGACATAAAATCCTCAAAGAAAGTTTCAACTTTATTGACAGTCATGGGACTGAAGACTTACAACCTAGTCAAGAATTTATGTGCACCGGATAAGCCTACGGCTAAATCTTTCGAAGAAATTGTACAGTTAGTTGAGAAACATCTTAGCCCAAAACCGTCTATCATAACGGAACGGTACAAGTTCAGCAATAGAAACCAGCGAGATGGTGAATCAATTGCAGAGTACATTGTGCAATTGAAAGAGCTTTCAATGAACTGTGAGTTTAAAGACAGTTTATCTGATTACCTGAGAGACAGATTAGTAAGCGGAATAAGAAGTGATGCAATTAAAAAGAGGTTACTCGGAGAAGCAGATCTGACATTCGACCAGGCGGTGAAGATAGCCCTTAGTATGGAGATGGCGGACCGGGAGGCAGCGACACTGACGTCATCAGCTCAGCAACAGACAGGCGGGGGCAGCCTGCACCTGATTCACAGCCGTGGGAGGTCTAACTACAGTGGCAGCGGCAAGCAGCGGACGCAGCATGGCCAGCACCACCAGCAACGACCAGCTAACAACTACAAGGGGGAGGAAAGTGTAGTGTCATGTTATTGCTGTGGAAAAGTAGGCCACAAGGCGAGTAGTTGCAGATTTAAATCCTATAAGTGTAACAAGTGTAATAAAAGTGGTCATTTAGCCAAAGTGTGTAGGGCACCAGTTCAACCTAGGGGTAAGTCTACTCATTTTTCTAGAGATAAGACGGTAAAGCCTAAACAAAACTATGTAGATACCCATCAAGAAAATTTGTATGACAATGTTGATAGTAAGTCTAGGCCTAGTGGTGAGGTTGAAAATGATGACCTAACTAATCTGTATACCCTTGAAAATCCTGTAGATTGTAACCTAAATAGTTTGACAAGGGTTAGGCCTATAACGGTTAATCTAGAAATTGAAAACAAAATGATTAGCTTTGAAGTAGATAGTGGAGCTTGCGTATCTGTAATAAATGAAAAATGTTATGAGGATAATTTTAAAGAAATTGAATTGCAGCCTACTAGCTTAGTTTTAAGTTCTTATACGAATCACCCAATTAAACCTATGGGAAAATTAGCTGTTAAGGTTAAGTATGAGAACAGGGTCAAAAATCTCACATTGTATGTTATTGCCAATGGAGCTAACCCTTTAATGGGAAGAGACTGGATTAGAGATTTGCAAGTGGTAATTAAAATCCCTGAAACTGTTGGTGTAAAGACTGTAAGGTTAGAGCAACCGATAGATTGTAAAGTAGATGATGAATTAAAGTTAGCCGAACAGCTTTTTAACAAGTATCCAAATGTTTTCACCGAAAAGCTAGGTAGTTATAAGGGTGAGCCGGCTCGGCTTGAATTGAAAGAAAATGTATATCCTAAGTTTTTGAAGCCTAGAACCATTCCCTATGCTCTAAAAGACAAAGTTAAAGGGGAGTTAGAGAGGCTAGTTAGGGAAGAAATATTGACTCCAGTAAGTAATAGCGAATGGGGAACGCCAATAGTACCTGTTATCAAAAAGAATGGGGATTTAAGAATTTGTGCGGATTTCCGTAGTTCAACCCTTAATGATTGCTTGATTGTTAATAGACATCCAATCCCGAAAATAGAAGAATTGTTCAATTCCTTACAGAAAGGTGTCAAGTTCTCTAAAATAGATTTATCACAAGCCTATCAACAGGTTAATTTAGATGAGCAGTCCAAGCAATATTGTACCATTAGTACACCGTATGGGTTGTATAGATACAATAGGTTACCTTATGGAGTAGCGTCAGCTCCAGGCCTTTTTCAACAGATCATGGAAAAAATACTTTCAGGTATTCCAGGTGTAGTATGTTTTTTAGATGACATTTTAGTTAGCGGGGAAAACACAAAAGTTCACTACGAGAGGTTAAATGAGGTATGTAAAAGACTAAACGAAAATGGGTTAACTGTAAGTAAAAGCAAATGTGACTTTTTCAAAAACTCTGTGGAGTATTTAGGGTTTATTATAAGCCAAGAAGGACTGAGTACAGCTCCAAGTAAGATAGATGCAATTACTAATGCCCCTACTCCTACTAATGTAAGCCAACTGAAAGCATTCTTAGGCATGGTCAATTATTATTGTAAATATGTGCCAAATTTGTCGACCATTGCTGCTCCTCTTTACCATTTGTTGAGGAAAGATAGTGTTTTTGACTGGTCATTGTCATGTAAGCGAGCTTTTGAGACGATAAAGGGTAAATTAATTTCAGCTCCAATACTTGCGCATTATGATCCTAAGTTACCTCTTACATTAGCAACAGACTCTTCAGCTTATGGACTCGGTTGTGTCCTTAGTCAAGTTCAGAAAGATGGCTCTGAAAAACCGATATGTTATGCCTCGAGAACTTTATCCAAAGCAGAAGTAGGTTATTCAGTCATAGACCGTGAAGCATTGGCCATTATTTATGGTATTAAACGATTCAACCAGTATTTGTATGGTAGAAGGTTCACATTGATAACGGACCACAAACCATTATTGTCTATTTTTGGTTCGAAAAAAGGATTACCAGCATACGCTGCTAGCAGGCTACAGCGTTATGCATTGTTTTTGACAAATTATGACTTTGATATCAAGTATGTAAACTCTAAAGCGAATGCTAATGCAGATTGTCTATCAAGGCTACCAGTTAATGTTAAAGACTTTGTTTTTGAATCTGATAGTTTAGACTATGTAGGTACTTATTTACAGTTCTTCAAAGAGAATGACATACCAATCGATTTTAATTGTGTAAAACAAGAAACAAAAAAAGATGTTCTGTTAAATAAAGTGTATGGTTATGTCTTGTACGGGTGGCCGGATAGCAGGTCAGAAATAAATGAAGATTTAAAACCGTTTTTTCAAAGACAAGGTGAGTTAGCGATCGAACAGGGAATTCTAATGTGGGGACACAGGGTAATCGTACCTCAAAGTTTACGTAAATCATTGCTGTCTGAATTGCACTGTGGACATCTAGGTATAGTCAAAATGAAGGCTATGGCACGTTCGTATTTTTGGTGGCCAGGCCTTGATTCAGAAATAGAATCTTTAGCTAACAGCTGCTCACCTTGCCTTTCGGAAAGACAAAATCCCTCTAAAAGTGTTTTACATGTGTGGGAATATCCCAAAAGTCCCTGGCAGAGAATTCATGTTGATTTTCTGGGACCGTTTAATTCTAAGTTGTACCTAATTGTAATTGATGCACATAGTAAATGGCTAGAAGTGGAGGAAGTGAGGTCCACTTCTGCGAAAGAAACAATTGCTAAGTTAAGACCTATGTTTGCGAGGTTTGGATTACCACAACAATTAGTGTCAGACAATGGACCACCTTATACCTCGTATGAATTCAATGACTTTCTTAAGAGTAATGGTATTAGACATACTTTCTCACCACCATTTAGGCCAGCATCTAATGGACAGGCTGAAAACAGTGTAAAAGTAACTAAGAAAAGGTTAAAATGTGCTATGTTAGAACAGGAGGATACTGAATTGTCACTTAATAGATTTTTGTTAGCATATCGTAATGCTATTAATTCCACGACTAAAGAGAGCCCAGCTAAATTAATGTTTAATAGACCCTTAAGGTCACGTCTAGATTTAATAAGACCAAATCTTCATGATGTTGTACATAGAAATCAAGAGAAACAAGTAGAATATTACGGGGGAAGTAAAACTAGAGAATTTTTTGTTGGTCAACCTGTAATTGTTCGAGATTACAGAGGCAAGAACAAGTGGGTCGAGTCAGTAATTGTCAAAATTTTAAGTCCAGTAACTTATTTAGTAAAATTAAGCAATGACATAGTATGGAAACGTCATGTGGATCAGATTATTGGTTTACAAAGTGAAATTGTTGAGTCGTCTAAGCAGACGACAGACTTGACAGATTTGTTGATGCCTCCGTATGATGTTAGAGTGCGAGAGAGGGAATCAGCTGATTGTAACACTCCTCACCATGCACCACCCTCAGTTGTTGACTGCTCTAGTCCTCACTCCAGCTGTGCACCTTCTCCATCCACTCCTCACACCCATGATAACTCACCTCGGTCATCAATCCCTCGATCAGTTGATTACAGTTCACAAGTAATTTCGGAACGTAGGTATCCAGCTAGAGTTAGGAAGCCAGTGGTAAAATTGAATTTGTAGATTTTGCTTGAAGAGGAGTCACCTTTATTTGGATATGTAACAAGTGTTCTTGGTGTAATAAAAAAAAAAAAAAAAAAAAAAAAAAAAATGTAAAAAAAATTGTGTTTGGATATAGGCTATAAAGTTAGGAGGGAGGAAATGTAATATATTAGATATAGTACTCAATTTGCTGGTTTGTGTATGGGGCTCAATTTAGCTCAATGTGGCAGCACTGTTGTAGCGTTACTTATGTATATGTGCTCTTTTATTAATAAATGCGATTGGCGGAGTTTTCCCTCCACACTCAGTTTCCACCAATCACGAATGGCGTTCCAACAGTGCCCTTGTTCCCTTTGTCGAGACGACCCTTCCAGAGAGATGATCAGCCATGTTGCCTGGCATAGTTTCTTCCTTTCCTAGCTCCGCCAGTTTTGTTATAACTTAATAATGTGTCTCATTTTCGATACCCTAATTAGGCCTAGTAGGTAGCAATAATCATGTGACAGTTTAGGACTTTACAAGATGTTTTTTTTTTTATTTGTGATATTAAATTATGCATCTTTTATGTCTCGTACAAACGTTATTAAATAATTGTTCATATATGAAACATTAAAAAATATATCATAGTTCTCAAATGTAGAACAAAGCTACCGTTGGACTTGAAACCGAGTTACATGTTAATACATAAATTATTGTCAGTTCATCATAAATTAATGGTTTTCGTGGAATAAATTATTTAACTAATTACATTTATAATTACATTTATACTTGACTGATTTGTATGTGTTGTTACTTGATGGGGAAAACATAATAATCTTAATTAACAAAAACACTACAAAAATAATTACAACTAGAGTATTTAAATACATACAGTGTTATATAATACGTAATATTTAATTAAATATTTAAACCTTGATGTAAAAATAAAACAACACAGTGTAATTTCTACTAGATAAAACACATTCATTAACATAACTAAACTTCGATATTCTTCTGTACATCCAACAATATGACAATAAAGACTTACAATACTAAAATAATTTTACATTCCGCACAGTAACTATTTAACTAATTCCATTGGTAACTTATCATTACATTTAGAATAATAGCTTTATTAATATACAAATAGCTGCACATTTCCAGGCATTTCCTGAAGGCACCGTTGATGAAGAAGGCCCAAATTTGGTTTCAGAATTCAAACGCTTTGCCAAGCTATCACGGTAAAGCGTAGGAATTCTAAAACAAAACCTGGACACTTGAAAACTCCTTTTCCACGTGGCGAAGTGTAGCTTCGTCCTATATTGGCCACTCCGAGAACTAACTTATAAATACATCTATAATAATATAAATTAAAAATACATAATTATAAATACATACTAAGGTACTCTAATACATGATCGTCTATCTTGACACAAAATCTTAACATCTGAGCAAAATTATAAGGTATTAAAGGTAAACACACAAGTTTATATGCTAAAAGTAATCAGAGGAAAAAATGTATTAAAATATATTTCATTTAAATTTTAATGTTAAAAAAGTACACTCCTTTTCCTAATATCTTAGGCAATACAAAACATAAGTCCTTTCATAATTAAAAATAAATTAAAACAATAATTACACAGTAAGTAGACATGTAATAATCTGGATCTCAAAATCTAAAACATGTAAGTAAGATATTAAGCCATATTGCCACATTGAATCATTAGAGGACATTTAAGTAATCTTAGAAAAAATGGTCTATGAAAAGGTTACTATGAATTTGTACATTAGCAGTTCCCTTGACTCAGAGTAAGAAACTAAGACTCTGTAAAAGAATCATTTTACTTGAAAACATTCTGAGCGGAAATTGTTAAAGTAAACCTTTCTCCTTCTAAAGTGATTCCCAAGGACGGTAAATGATCCAATTTCAGCAGCAAGGTCAATTTATTGAGGTCATTAGTTAGCACGGTTCCACCTCGCCGGATTCGGCGACACCTCTGCACAGCCCCTCGCCGTCCTTAGCCTTTATACGTGTAGCACGAGGGGCTATTAAACTAAAGTCAACTAAACATATTAATTCATTCAACCCTCAACTATTTTTAAGGGTTAAATGTGTAGCTAAAAAATCTTTCTATCACAGCATCAGCAGGCGCCAGAATCTCTTTTACGATTCGGGTTAATCAACGAAGCACATATTCCCTGTACTGTCTAGCCTCCATCTCAGCATAATACTCAATACTTATTTCTTAATTCTAGCTGCTTCAACTGGATTTATGAATAACGTACTAGATAATATTATATCTGATATAGTGATTCCTCCCACACTGACTCTTAACAATCATATGTTATTATTGAGTGAATGTTTGTTTATGTTTATGTTTGTGAAAAATATTATTATTATGTTGTTTTTATTAATTACACGATGTTCTAATATCTTGTATTTTAATATCATTCATGGTAGATAGAATAAAATGGCGACAGAGATGGCAGAAATTACGAAAATGAAAAAGAAAATAACTGTATACAAAATTCAAATAACTAAAGCCTACAATACAATTGTGAGAGATAATAAAGTTACTACAATGAGCAGTGATGAAGCTCAAGGACGGTTGTCGTCTTTAAGGACATATTGGGAGCGATTTGAGAGTGCTCAGTCAGAACTTGAAGCCGCTGCTAGTGAACAAGAGATTGAACAGTTGTCAGTTAGCAGGTGTGATACAGAAGAACTTTACATTTTGACTGAAGTAGCCTTGAAAAACAAATTAACACCAGCACCACCAACTGTTGTGAATAACTCTTCAGCAACGCTTTCCATTGCATCTAATATTAATTTTGCTCCTTATGACGAGGAAGAATCATTTACTAACTTCATAAGGAGATTTGAAAACTTCATATTACTTAAAGACATTTTGGATGACAAAACTAAACTTTGTGCATTGCTTGCAGTTTTGCCACCAAAAATACATCAACAACTTCAAGACCTAGTTTCCCCTGATGATCCTTACAAGATGAAATATGACAGTGTCATTAACGTATTGAAAGATTATTTGGAACCATTGCCTAATGTTATTTCTCTTCAACATAAATTTTTATGTCGTACACAGCAACATGAATCAACAATGGAATTTTCTGTGGACCTAAAAAGACTAGCAAAGGATTGCAAATTTCAATGTGATTGCGGAAAGTCTGTCTCAGACATGTTACTGAGGATGCAGTTTGTGAGAGGACTTAAAGATAATGATGTGAGAGGACAGTTATTACAGAAAAAGTCGGTAAGTTCTTTCAAAGACACAGTTCAAGTAGCAATTTCCTTGGAATCCTCTAAACTTGAGAGCAATATAATGTCAAAACCGACTACAAATGAAGTTTTCAAGGTAACGGAAAGTACTGGTAAATCAAAACATAATCAGTATGTAACCAGTAACTCAAACAAGACCGTTTCGAGCAACAGGTATCCGAAAGTTACCTCCAGTTTTGATCAAATGCGAGGACGGTGCTATCGATGTGGGGATCCATCTCATAAAGCTGACACATGCAGATTTAAAAATGAATTCTGCAATTCTTGCAAAAGGGTAGGCCACCTAGCCAGAGTATGCATGGCAAAGAATAAGGCTAGGAATTTGAACCACGTTGAGGATGGTGAAAACTTACATGATATTGACCATACAACATACGATACAAATAAGATACACACAATTGGCTCTGACAAGTTCATGATTGAAGTTAAAATAGAGGGAAAACCGATTAAAATGGAATTGGATACTGGGGCAGCTTTATCATCAATATCTTACAAGGATTATGAAAAACTCAATTTGAATAAGAAACTATTTCGTACTCATGTACAGCTAAGAACTTACACGGGTGAACTAATCAAACCCAAGGGAGTAGTGTACGTTGAATTTTACTTCAAAGGCAAATCTTACTTTGGAAAATTATATATCATTGGACAAGATGTTGAACCAATTTTCGGAAGAGAATGGCTGAGGGAGGTCAACCTAGAGATTGGTGATATCAAGTCAGTTCAAGAAACTCCATGTGATCTCTCTGAAATTCTTACAGAGTTTTCTGATGTTTTCAAGAAGGAGATAGGCTGCATTCCAGAGGAGAAAGTTCATTTATCACTTCAAGAAGGGTGCAAACCAATTTTTATAAAACCTAGACAAGTCCCATACTCACTTAAAGGAAAAGTGGAGGAAGAACTCAATCGACTAGAAAATGCTGGTATAATTACTAAAGTGGCCAATGCTCAGTGGGGAACACCAATTGTTCCAGTGGTAAAGCCCAACGGATCAGTCAGAATATGTGCAGACTACAAAACTACTTTGAATAAAGTAATACAAGATGAAAAATATCCAATACCTAGAATAGAGGACATTTTTGCGGAAATGAATGAAGGAAAACTTTTTTGCACCCTTGACATAAGCAATGCTTACTTACATATGCCAATGGATGAGGAGAGTGCAATTATGCAGACCATCAGTACTGAAAAAGGTCTTTACAAGGTAAACAGAATGATGTTTGGTGTTAAGGTAGCACCATCAGTCTGGCAGCGTTTTATGGACAGAATATTACAAGGAATCAGTGGCGTTAAATGTTTCTTTGACGATATTATCATTCAAGGATCTAACTATCAAGAAACTCTACAACGATTGAAGCTTGTCCTCTGTAAACTTAGAGAAAAAGACCTTAGATTGAATTTTGAAAAGTGTAAATTCTTTCAGAAAAGAATTGGCTACCTGGGTCATACAATTGATGAAAATGGACTTCAAAAGGGATCTGAAAAGGTGAAAGCGATTATTGAAGCAAAGCGACCCTGCGATGTCAACCAACTGCGTTCCTTCATTGGTTTGGCAAACTACTATAATAAATTCATTCCGAGACTGGCTGAGAAACTAAACCCATTGAACAAACTCTTACAGAAGGGCAACAAATATGAATGGACAAAGGAATGTGAAGCAAGTTTTCAATCTGTTAAGAAGGACATAGCCAAAGATGAAACTTTAATACACTATAACCCCTCATTGCCTCTAGTATTGTCAACGGACGCATCACCAAGTGGATTGGGAGCCGTGATTTCACACCGACTAAAAGATGGATCAGAAAAGCCGATTGCATTTGCATCTAGATCCCTGACCAAAAGTGAAAAACAATACAGTCAAATTGATAAAGAGGCCACAGCCATTTATTGGGGAGTGAAGAAGTTTTTCCCATTCTGCTACGGAAGAAAGTTTATACTTGTGACAGACCACAAACCACTTGTATCTATTTTCCATCCATCAAAATCACTACCTGCAATGTCAGCGACACGTTTATTGAACTACGCTCTCTTCCTTACTGGATTTGATTACTCTATAGAATACAGAAAAACGTCAGATCACTCTAATGCAGATTTTCTTTCAAGGTTTCCAGTTGAAAACTCAGAAGAAGGTGATGACCTTTATTCAAAGTTTCAAATGAACCAAATATCAGTGCTGCCACTTACCCAAGAAACAATTGCAGAACACTCAAAGAAAGATCCACTACTCTCCAAACTTCTGACTGCACTCGAATGTGGGGATGATCTTGAGTCATTTGGACTTAACAATAATGAGTACACCTTACACAAAGGATGCATTTTTCGGGGTATGAGGGTTGTGATACCTTCATCGCTTCAAAAAGGAGTACTCAATGAACTACACGTGGGCCACCTTGGGATAACTAAAATGAAAGCAATGGCAAGAAGTTACCTGTACTGGAAAAATATGGACACTGATATCGAGGACTTGGTTAGGAACTGTAAAATATGTGACCAAAAGAGAAATGAACCTCCAAAAGACAAGAGTCATCCATGGGAAGAACCATCTGGGCCATGGGAAAGGATTCACCTAGATTTTCTTGGACCCATAAATGGAAGTTACTATTTGATCATCATTGATGCTTACACTAAGTGGTTAGAAATATTACATACAAAAACTACAACAGCGGATTGGTGTATTAAGAAGCTACAACATCTATTTTCAACGTTTGGTTTACCTTTGACAGTCGTATCTGACAACGGGACCCAATTTACGAGCACAATTTTTAGAGAGTACCTGAGAGAGAACGGAATATGCCACCGGACATGTGCACCATTTCATCCCTCTAGTAATGGACAAGCGGAGCGATTTGTACAGACTGTAAAAAAGGGATTACGTTCAATGACGGGGGAGAGAGGTGATATTCAACAGAAAATTGACAAATTGGTCGTCCAGCTCCGGAAGGCACCAAGTTCTACGACAGGAATGTCTGCATTCAACATGATGTTTGGCAGAGATATCAGGACGAAATTGAATGTCATGTCAGATAAAACTAAAGATTTTAAGTCCCACGAGAGAAGAAATGCCGTAAGGGAGTTCTATGTGGGACAAAAGGTTCAGGCTCGAAATTACACACACAAACAAAAATGGAGAACAGGAGAAATAATCTCCAAATTAGGCAATGTAATGTACAAATTGAAAATGGACAATGGACAGCTATGGACCAGGCATGCTGATCAGTTACTCCGTAAATAAGGGGGGATCGTTGATATATAGTGATTCCTCCCACACTGACTCTTAACAATCATATGTTATTATTGAGTGAATGTTTGTTTATGTTTATGTTTGTGAAAAATATTATTATTATGTTGTTTTTATCAATTACACGATGTTCTAATATCTTGTATTTTAATATCATTCATGGTAGATAGAATAATATCAATAAACCTTATTAAAGAAATAAAAACTCAAATATTAACAAACAAATAGTATCAAGAAGGCTTAGGCTAGAGAAATTTAGTTTAGTACTACTTGAACGATTAATACCTATAAACAGACATTCTGTAAAACCTAACTATGAAGATCAGGTATAAATCGTGATGTTTTCAAAGGTCAATCCTGTACATCAAAACCTATAAAATGTACACCAATAAAGGCAAAGATTATATGATTAAAGAGATGTGGAGACCATCCGTCTAATGGACGGGCTTCGATCCTCTTAGGTTCAGTTGTTGTTCAAAGTTTAGCTCCACTCCCTAACTAATCCTGACACTGCGCTCATCCGGTGTACCTAGGAACAGTTAATATCATAACTGCTACTCACAGTTACCTATTACGTCAAGTGTTATACGGCTAATCGAAATAACAGCCTGTCGAACTGAAATAGTTTGGATGAAATACATTTTTATTTTAAAAGTTTTCCGCCATCCTCTTACTTATTACAATGTTATTGGTTCTACGAAAGGTTTTTGCGTTATTATTTTGCATCAATTCAGTATTATTTAGGCCACCGCGTGTTTACATTATATAAACATACACCGTTGCAGCAGACCTGTGTACTCAGTGAATTTCCAATGGGATATTTTATTTTCATATAAACACTATGGATGTTAGTAGGATTGCCGCCATAATGGTCTTGCAAACGAATATAAGTGTAACCCTTCCAGTAAATTAACATACTACATTTTATTATCTCAATAAGTAAACAAGATAAGGGTTTTGTTAGTTTCTATTAGCAATGGCATATGAAACTAGTTTTTTTATCCATAACCAATAATGATAAGTTTAAAACTCAAAATACTAGGTTGTTTTTTAGCTCTCTTAAATGGTTTAAGTTAAAATAGTTAAATTAAAAAAAATGGAGGTAACAAATAACCCATTTTGAAACTTTATAAAGCCCCGTTCCATTGTATGGGCTTGCCCTGACTGCCTACTCGTAGCGTATTCTCTATTAGGAACCTTCCTGAAATATGTTATAGGAGCCCCGATAATAATTTTTACCCATGTACCCACTGGTCCTATTTACGGAACTTTTCAAGTGGTTGGATTTAGTTTGTCATCTCATCTCGTAGGGCCAGGGGGTATCTTGGTGAAGATACAACTACTGGACAATAGAATAAGTGTAAATAAGACCAAGTAGGTAAAGGAAGAAAAAAAACATGTTGGCCCTCAAAGCATCTTAAGCCATTGTCAATGTCTGCCCAAAGTTTTTGTTGTGCCCAAATGACAGAATAGCTCTAGGGTTAGGGTTTTGTGGTGTCTTTAGCACAGAAAATGATCATCAAGAGTTGTATGGCCCAATGTTAAGTAGTATAGAGCTCCTATCAATGTTTTGTGATGTATTTATCGCCTAAAATGTCAACTTCCTCTAACCGTTCTTTCATATTACATGCAAGGTAACTTTTCCCCGAAAGAAGGTAATCGTCGTTTGGCTAGGGCGTAATATTGGCCTATCAGTGCAAAAAGCTCTTTTAAGATGTCATAGCTTATTACAGTGATATGGCACTACTATCAAGTTGGCATTTAAACAAGTTATTAGCTCCTTGCAATGGCACGTCTAGTCTAATAAACTGACTCAGAAAAATGAGTATTTTACAATAACTATACGAAAGGAGCAGAACATTGTTCCATTATGTCTTCGTTATATTCCGCATTGAAATAAGCTTTGGTTTCTAGGCGAGTAGCGGATTAGGCAAAAGTGACCGTGAGCGCAATGGTTTTCCCTTCTTGAGGGGGTCATAAAACTAAACCTCGTCAAATATGTGACCACTGTGCGCAACATGGCCCAGCGCCAGGGTCAGACTCCAACTGCATTATGCGCCTACGCCGCGCGGGACATGGCTAGCGCCCGCCCGGCCTTGGCGGCAACACCGACGCTGTACATGAATTGCGTCGAGCGCCGTCAATTCTCTTGACTGGCTAACCACTTTACGTATTCATAGATAAATAAACGTCTTAAAAGTATTCAATCAATTATATCGAGTAACGGTTAGTTTTTGAAGAAAGAAAATATATAATGAAAACGTTAGATATAACTGTTACCAAAAATACGGAAATTAATCTATAAAGTAGTGTAATTAATATATAAAATGCTCGATACCGAGCAATTTAGTAAGGGTAATGATAAAAAATAATATTAATTTTTTTGACCTTGCAATACTTTTTTGGTTTTAGAAAATTCCTCTATAGCGATTATACTACGTATTACGGTAGTATTCACGGTAAAACCTAAACCTGAGGCCATATTATTTTTTTTAGTTTTCCATAAGCCAAAAACACCGTCCATTCAATATGAATTATAATACGGGAAAATTAGCTTGTAATTTAAGTTGGGATGGTAATCGTAGCCGTGCTTCAGTTCCGACTATTCTGGGCTATCTCATCCTGTGTTTTATAATTAGAGTACCGGGGTACCAAAACAGATTTGATCACGATTAGAAAAATGTATCAATTAATTAATAATAACACTAATTTTATATTTAAGTTTCAAGTGACCTGGTTATGACTGGAAAACGTTGTGCAGTAAAAAAGTTATTGTATTTCAGATAACAATTATTGGCATAAATTAGGATTATTCCATTAATTGTATTAGACTGAACTTTGAAATAACCAACTGCGGAGTCTGACTGAGTAACTTAGACTGATGAAACTAATTTCTATTATATAACTAAATTTTTAAGTAAATGTATAAATAAGAACAGAAATTATTTATAATTAGATACTAGTAATCTTCACGTCATTTTTTGTAATAGACACTTCTGGGTACATTCTTATTTGAATGAGCCAATAGTTGCAAGACATTTATTACCTAATAGTAGCAAAATCAGATAGAGATATTTTGGTTTTATTTGATTATTCAAGTATAATTTTAAAAGATCGTAAATAATAATAATAATAATAATAATAAAACAATATAAGAAAAATTTTTCTCCATCCTTGTTTCTAACTGTGCATGCAATCTAATAAATTATTTTACTATAAACCTAATCCCTGAATAGAAATCATTATAATTATATTTATTTTTATTTGAATTTGTTGGTGTAGAGAAGTGCAATTTAAAGTACTCTTTATTCCCGCCGGAAGCAGTTTTCGAGGACGGTAAATGATCCAATTAGGGCCTTGAGGTCAATTTATTGAGGTCATTAGTTTTCGCGGCCCGCTCTCTCTCGGCACCCGAATGTTGTGTCTTTACTTTAGCCACTTGGACTAAAGATAAGTGCCAAACGAATGACGGAGTTAGTCAGGTAATAAACCTCGAAAAGTCACATCCAACCATAATGCCATTCATTTTTTAATTCATTCATAATAACAACTAAATTTCAGTATGCTCATCGGCTGACTGAAAGAGTAAAGTATCATACTTTGATTATAATCCTGCAATTTGAAATTTTCTCTAAAAGAATTGAGTAAATAGTATAAACATCAAGTTACATTAATAGTTTTCCATGTTCTAAAATAATTATTCTGCAAAATGAAGCTACACAAAACACGTCCGTTAAAAAAAAAATTATATTTTATGTACTAATGTTGTGTTAAATATATTTTCTTCTTAAAAATATTATTATTAGCACTGTATAGTGTTATTTGCCGATAAAAATTCATTAAAATAAATACAAGTATCAAGAATGAACAACATTTATCCGTCGTAAATAATTTCCGAACTAATTCAAAAGGACGTTGTTTGAGAAAATAACGGAGTTGTTATTCTCACGAGCAGTAAAACAGTAATAACAGTAAACTTACTGAAATGAACGTTTGTTATATTTGTTGGTATTAGTGCTAAGTCATAAAACTCAAATTGGATTGAAAACTTGAACGCGCTTTTAGTTATATTGGTGTCACTCTCAACCTAAGCCTCCGTATCGTTAAGACGATTAATTAAATTAATTCATGAAATAAGATTATTTATATGGAATAAAAGTATATATATATATATATATAAGCAGTAAAACAGTAATAACAGTAAACTTACTGAAATGAACGTTTGTTATATTTGTTGGTATTAGTGCTAAGTCATAAAACTCAAATTGGATTGAAAACTTGAACGCGCTTTTAGTTATATTGGTGTCACTCTCAACCTAAGCCTCCGTATAGTTAAGACGATTAATTAAATTAATTCATGGAATAAAAGTATATATATATATATATATATATATATATATATATATATATATATATATATATATATATATATAGAGAGAGAGAGAGAGAGAGAGAGAGAGAGAGAGAGAGAGAGAGAGCATGGCCCTCATACTCAGGTACCAACTTCTGAAAAATGTAAAAGTACTTTGCAGGGCATAGAACCTGCGTCAATGCATTTAAAATCAAACTAAACTAAACATTTATGATCTCTCTTAATAAGACTAAATCCAGGGCGATAAGGCATTGCAGACCAGCTTCACCTGAACAATGCAGACCGATGAACTATTCTGAGAAAGCGGCAATAATCACTCAATGACTATGTGAGTCATAGTCTGCAACTCTCCTCGGCTCCACAGCCGCATGACTGGTCTTCTGTCATACCCCATTTGTATTTCGAACAATTACATCTTCCTACTCCAGTGCGGAATTGATTGAGAACAGTCCACTGCTTCCGAGGAAGATCCGAGGAATACAAGCAAATTTAATCGAATAATGTGATTTTGGATTTTTAGAATAATGTTTGTCTTAGTGAAAATAGTGCCATAATTAAGTAAATAACAAACTTGTAGCTTTTTGTATAAAAAAAAGGAAATTGGTCACTGGTATATTCTATTCAACTTGGTAATATTGATGTTGTAATGATCGGTAACAACAACAAATTAGTCATCAAACAACAATTTTAGGACGAAGGGTATTGGTGTGTAGTGATTTTCTCATATTTTAATTGATCTGCAACATTAAATAGTCTTAGATTTACATCGGGTTAAAATATTAAACGTTTATAGCATTAACTTTAAATCGTAGGCCTTTATTAAAATCGGTTAACGACTTTTCACATAATTGAACATTTGTTTACAAGAAAAATCCACAGTCATACATCAAAAGAAACAGTTATAAAAAATACTAGATTATGCAACGATAGTATTGTGAAAGCATTTAAAAAAAACGAGTGAGATGTAAGTTATTGGTAAGTGAAGGATGTATTAACGCTTATTGCAGTGGTCGAAGATAAAAAATAATAATAAAAAAACACTAAACAGTTTTTCTTATAGTTTATGTTTGTTGTTATTGGTTTTTTATTAATTTATTTATAAGTATTAAAATACACTCGTTAAGAAACTTAAGAAACACTTTGCCCTGACCTCATGTACTGCATATCAGTCATTGGAATGTATTAGTCCAAGTCAGGCGTTAGCCGATACAGACGGATGGGGAGCTTTTTAATGGAGGGGTTTTAAATGGCGATTTTGCATCCCAGAATTTTATGCAAGCAAAATTCAACTTATCACTTTTCTCGTTGTTTAAATAAAATCTTTACACCACCATGTAAAGAAAATCTATTTATAAAAGCATGTGACCAACTGTGATCTCGGTGAAGCTTTATCGAGAAATTTAAAATCAACCACACGAAAGAATACAAACCATGATCGTAAAGTTAAAAAATAACTAAGTTCTGAAGTCATTCGGGAAGCCGAGAAGGACGAGCTCAACCGGATCGAACGTACGCGAAATGAATAATGCTGAGTTGGGTAACGGGGTTAGGGGAGGCGGAAATGTTAAGGGCTGTAACTGCAGGCTACAAGGGTGTAATGGCAACAGGTAGCGCGGGCTCACCCCGTGATAAATTAATTTGGAGCGCGGTCGGACACCTCCATTCCGACGGCAAATTGGCAATTTTGGCGGACCCCGCATTTCATAAGCCTGTAAACTCGCGTTCGTCATTACACCCGGTTCATGGTTCGTGTTTGGCACTAGTTCAGCACGGATTGCACAGCATGTGGTCGCTACATAGTTTTAAAACGAGTTGTCTGCTGTTACAAATGTTGTCTTGCTTGTTACGCAAATATTGCATTGATGTTATTCAATTAGAGTAGAAGCCAAATTGATCGTGTAGTAATACAAGTATAAATTGGCAATCAAAACCCACGAGATTCGTGGATCTGTTATCCTTACGTTTAAAACTTCCATCTGTTTTTCGGTTATTATTTTCGGTTTATTTTTGGATAGGGGAATTCATGTTAAAATATTCATTTGCTTTACGAAAGTTGATTGTTTCAATGTCAATTATATAATATAATCGTTTTGTTATAAATGTCGCGCCAATGGAAAATATCTGTATAACTTCTTTAAAACCGGACGTATAAGATGCGTAACAGGTAGTGCGTCAAAGGATATTGACAATAAGAAACTTTGAGTTGTTCCAAAGGAGGGGAAGTGGGGGAGGGGGTCGGGCCGAGGACGTGACTCGACTGCTGGAATATTTTATCAACTTTGTGCTCTACTTTATATAAAAACCCCTATTAGTTTGCTTTTTAAATTGAGTAGTATTGTTTTGATAAAATGTAAAGAGCACTAGAAAGAAGAAAGTTATAGTTATTAGTTGTATATTTTTTTGTTTTTAATTATAAAAAAAAACTTCAATATCTTCAAACAGAATGGTTTTATATGAATCCATCTCATATAAGCAGACTAATTGCGAAAAAATTGGTCATTCAAAATTGTTTGTTCATTGCTAAGCAACGGACAGCGTCATGCCATTTCTTGTGGTGTAATGGGCGTATTTCGATATTGAAACTTTATTTTATTTTCATGCACTACGATTTGCATTCGCAAAAATTAAGATAGAGAGGAAAATTCAGGGATTGGTGAAAAACCTGCATTAAAGTTTATATTTTCCATTTTGTTTTATAGATATTTGTCTCTTCTTGCAATCACTAACCACTTCCATTCTGGTAGTTTATGATTACGAAATAGCTCCATAAAAGAGGGGTTGCGACTGTAATAAGTTTACATCAGCGAATTAAGTGCTGCCACGCATAAGCTATTACAAACAAAAATCAGAAAGAAAAACGGTTGTATACAGTTACAAATCAAATAGTTTGAAAGGGGTCAGCAATTATTTTTTAGAGCCAATATGGAAAAATATGAAAACACTTTAGATATATCGGGGGGACAATAGCATGGCGGCGGTGGCGGCGCGGCGGCTGAGACGCGGCTTGTGACGTCATCAGACCGCAGACGTGATCGGAATTTTCTCGTTGTTTGCGAGATATCGTACAGATTACCCCAACTGGCCCACATTGGCGCTATTTGTTCCTTTTAGAACAGTTACTCCTTTTTTCCATGGGAGATATTTCTCTAACATTTAAAAACTAAGTTGAAAATATGTAGAACCAGGGCTTATACTTAAATTTGGTTTTTGCAAATGTATGTTTTGAAAATAAATACAGTAAATGGACATTCTGTACATAAGGTTCAATAAAATATCTGACTGATATTATGTCATATAGTCACTGAATAAAAGTATTACGTAATATAGACATAATAGAATGCAAGCGGCTATTCACATAAAGACAAAAACCATAAATGAATTATATGAAATAGTTTAACTCAATATTTTAGAGAGAAATGTTTTTGTTAATACACCATCACTACTTTTCTGGCTTTCCGTTAATTCACTACTAATTAATGTGTGTTTTATTTAATTTTAATTTTGGGAAGCCAAAGAAACAATTTTGAACTAATTTAAACATTACCTTTTCTTTGTGGTGGCACTCGATTACTTCTATCTTATCGCGTGCCTATGACCTATATTATAGTCCTCAAATTATGTGGCCAGTTTAGAAATTATTGTGTAATACCGTACATTGTTGGAATGAGGATTATACAGGGTGTTTTTTTTTTATCCGTGCCACCATTCACATATCTTAAACTATGTGATTTCGAGAAAACTTTTAAACCAAAAACTGGTTTTTAAAGAGGTTTAAATGTAAGTAACTAAGTGACCATTATTTTCAAATATAGCGGCCTACTTTAAAATTGTTTACTGAACGCCCTATATTTTTTGGTGTTTTTGAAATTTCTATGTAATTTAAGACGTTTTTATTTTTTGCCATTTTTATCTAAGCCTACTGGTTAGAGAGCTAGAAGCAATTAAAGTTCATTTTTCATTACATAAGAAAACAAAGGTACAAATTTAACTGCCCATATCACCTAAACCATTTAATAAAATATGAATCACTCAAGAATTAAAATGTCTAAACAATTATGTTTCAAAAACATCATACTGATAAAAATTATTATTTAGGAAAAAAATACATATTTTCAATATGGCGAGCAAAAATGATGTTATTATGGAAGGAATAAAATCTATTCAAGATTTTTTTACTCTTGAGTATTTTTTATTTCATTGAATGTTTTCCGAGATATAGGCAGTGAAACTTTTTGTCATGTTATTCTTACGGAACTAAAAATAAAGTTTGATTGCCTTTAGCTCCCTAACCAGTAGATTTAGAGAAAAAATATAGGAT